>JAPDEH010000088.1:0-114599 GCA_027569075.1 Aspergillus asperescens | reverse complement strand
GAGCCTCTCTGAATAGCTTCATTTTTACTATTTCTAGCTGTCTGAGTTCAGTTCCTACTGTGAATATTATCAGTACCTACTCTATTCGTTGCCATAGTAATTCGCTAGTAAACTAATTGTTCTGGTATCTTGGCATTACAGGCTTTCGAACGCCTCATTACTAGCGCGGCGGGCACTTTTGGTGCACACCTCCGTAGGAGTTACTGGTATGTAGCATGTACGGGGAGTGCACTAAATGGAATTGAATATACTGCCAATGGCAATTTTGCTTGGCATTGAGAGCGTTCTGTCATTCGTCAACGGTCAAGTGACCTTTCACTGCCACGCGCGGACACATTTGGTGCACTCCTCCGTACTACCTGGATGAAGCTCACTGTTCATTTAACAAACCAATAATAATGATGATCGCAAATGGAGGTAGGGTGAACTTTAAGTAACCAAGTACGTAGTTCCTAAAATCCATGTTTAGTCAAAACTGTTTGGCATGCCATCCCATTTCTGCGCGTGGGATACGAAGCTGAGACGGGAAAATACTCGAGTGCCTAGTAAAAAAACGCAATCTGAGTGAATATACCAACAGAGGACTTGGAGAGATACTAACTAAGTAGTACTACTAGTAGTACCTTAATATAACTTGATGTAAAATACAGTTGAGGATGATCAATCATTCAACCACCATACCTATAAGGCTTCAGGATAGCGGAGGCGCCTTCGGTTTCTGCCTCCCCCTCGAAAGGGTTTCGCTCAAACACACGGCAGACATTTTCTGGGTTTATGTTCCGAACTCCCCTTATTTTTGTTGTTGGTGACATTTTTTCTGCGGGTTGTTCTCAACAGCCACTTTGTCCCGCCAAGCCCCTCGGCCCAAAGGCGCTAAGATCCCACCAAGCCAGGATTCCAGACCGCAAAATCTCAGCGTATCAAATTCTTTCAACCCTTAACCTCCCTCTTCGCGACAACCCCTCAACGGATCTTGGAATCTTGAGGCCTCCGTATATTCTCCGACCTAATCTTCACGATGTCTGAGCCCATCAGGAACAAGAAGGCGGATTTTCCTGTCGCCCCGTATGTTACTCGATCTTGCTTCGTTCACGAAGACCATTCCTCAGCATATTTGTCATATCTTGATTTCTGACGAGTTGTGCCTCTGACAGGACACCGCAAAACACACCAGCTAACAATGCACCTATTTCTTCCCATGCTCAGCAACCTGGAGTGTCCAGCATCAAAGAAGGTAATTTGTTTGATTTGCTACGACTTTTTAAAGGGGCTTGGTTAACCGCTTTCGATTGACTTGCAGAATCTCTTGACCATGCTACTGCAGCTTCGCTGTTCGCGAGAAACCCCGGTCTTGTCTCGATGATACAAGGAAAACTTGGCTCACTTGTTGGCCGTTCATCGGGCTACATAGAGTCTTTGCCCGTCTCTGTCCGTCGCCGGGTTGCTGGGTTGAAGGGCATCCAGAAGGAACATGCCAAGCTAGAAGCTCAGTTCCAAGAGGAGGTTCTCGAGCTTGAAAAAAAATATTTTGCAAAATTCACCCCGCTTTATGAGAGACGTGCCACAATCGTTAACGGAGCTACCGAGCCGACTGATACGGAAATCGAAGCCGGTAAAGGAGATGAAGAGGACGTTGACACCGAGGGCGAAGATGAGAAGAAGGAGGATGATGATGAGAAGGAGGAATCCCCGATGGCTGGAATTCCAGAATTCTGGCTCTCTGCAATGAAGAATCAAATTTCGCTCGCCGAGATGATCACTGACAAGGATGAAGAGGCTCTCAAGCATCTGATCGATATCCGTATGGAGTATCTTGATCGCCCAGGATTCAGGCTCATTTTCGAATTCTCCGAAAACGAATTCTTTACCAACAAGACTATCTCAAAAGCGTACTTCTACAAGGAAGAAAATGGATATGGGGGCGATTTCATCTATGATCATGCCGAAGGCACAAAGATCGATTGGAAGGCCGAGAAAGACCTCACTGTTCGCGTGGAAAGTAAGAAGCAGAGAAACAAAAGTGAGCTGATATCTTACTAGTTTGCATGACCCAAACTGATCAATTATTAGACACAAAACAGACTCGTGTTGTCAAGATTACCGTGCCGACAGAGTCTTTCTTCAACTTCTTTGCTCCACCTCAACCCCCGGCAGATGATGATGATACCGTTGCTACGGATATCGAGGAACGCCTAGAGCTCGACTACCAGCTCGGAGAAGATATCAAAGAGAAACTCATACCCCGAGCCATTGATTGGTTCACCGGTGAAGCTCTTCAATTTGAGGAACTGGGTGATGATATGGATCCCGATGAGTTTGACGAGTTTGATGACGAGGACGACGAGGATGACGACGAGGACGAAGACGGCAGAGGGTCTGACCGAGACGTTGATGACTCTGATGAAGAGGTGCGCATTTGACTCCGTTTTCATTTATTCTCCAAGTTCCGGCCTTCTAGACACTAACGCCAGGTAGGATGGTGGTTCCAAGCCAAAGAAAGAGGCGGCTGAGTGCAAGCAAAGTTAAAAGAAGTCTTACGACCACCACATATGCAGCAAACTGACTGTACTGGCTTGTAATGGTGGCTTCTAATTTCCCTTCCGGTTTTCCGTCCTCTCTTGCTCCCCAGATTGTTCTTTTAAACATTATCTAGCAAGGCTATCTAATGGTCGACCCTCCCTTGGCAAGCTGAGTATGTGTAAAACATACAGGGTCTCTTAATTCGATGGATAGGTGGGCGGTGGCCATACCTTGCCTTTGTGATGTTGGCAAAGAGTCTTACCTCATGCTACTTGCTCATTTCCCCCCTCCCCCCACCAACCCCCGTTTTCTTCTTCTTTTATATCTTAATGTCGAGTCATTAGTGGCGCGAGGAGTAGGTACACTTTCATCTAATTGTTCTTGAACATGCGTATTGATAGCACAGACGTTATGAAAATGAATGATAATGGGATTTCAATGGTCACAAATTTGGTTCATACTTGAAAACACAAATTACGTTTCATGTTTAAAAGAAAGCCAACCCGTTCGACTGCCGCGTACACCGTGCGGTAAGTACTAGTAATTCCTCGATACAACTCTGCTCGGTTTACTTGTTCTATTGAGTTTTAGCCAGCAATTAGGTAAGGATGGCAATAACGAAAGGCTGCCTCGATTCAGACATATATCCTGTTAATGATGGCAAACTACACCGCAATACTAAATGTTGATGATGAGTGATCCACGGTTCATGTAGATACACTACAGAGTACTACGCAGTAGACATGATACTCTGTAGATACCCTCAAGTGGTTGAGATTATTTGGCCAAAATACCGCCTCTTGGCGTGGGCAATGGAGTGGAGAACGGTCAGCCAGTGGCGCGGACCCCGAGGCTCCTCAGGGGCTGTGTTGGAACGGCCAGTCTGGTCATCCATCATTCTTGGAATTTCTGCTTCAGTGAAGCATGAGAGCTCTCTTGTCAAAGCCAACGACTTGTTAGCCAGTGCCCTGGAAGGCAATTCTTTCTTTCTTTCCCCTTTTTTCTTTGAAGACTTACTTTCCACCTTTTGTTTATGCGTTTTTTCTTGATGCCTTTCTTAGATTCGTTTTGAGCAACCAACATCCTCCAACCCTGTGACCTCCCCAATCGAATCTGCAGCGGTTTACGTGGTCACGATGGTGCATAACTATGAGGCTGGGACAAGGGCCTGGCAACCCGATTCAACTGAGGGGTGGGTGGCCTCGGAGGTCAAGGAGAAGCTGGTTGATGGCGACAAAGTTCGGCTTGTTTTTGTCCTGGAGAATGGCGAGGTTCGTCTAATTCCACTTCATCGTGCATTCAAATATTTATGACAAAGTAATACTAACAAGTGCGTGCAAAAAGTCCAAAGAGATAGAGACCACACAAGCCGAATTGCAAGTGGATAACAATCCCAACTTACCACCGTTAATGAATCCTGCTATGCTTGAAGCTAGTGAGGATCTCACGAATCTATCCCATCTGAATGAACCAGCTGGTATTACCGTATTCTCAAGTATGTACTGGAGTTTTGCACTAACTCCTCGCAGTCTTACAGGCCATCAAGTTACGTTATGCGCAGAAAGAGATTTATACATATAGTGGCATTGTTCTGATTGCAACCAACCCTTTTGCTCGTGTTGATTCATTGTATGTGCCACAGATGGTCCAGGTATATGCCGGGAAACACCGCGCATCGCAAGCACCGCATTTATTCGCTATCGCAGAGGAAGCATTTGGGTAAGTGCTGGCAGTGCTCCCCGGCGGCAAACATCACTTATTGAGGGTGCGTTATAGAGATATGTTACGGGATGGGAAGAACCAAACGATTGTGGTTTCAGGCGAATCTGGCGCTGGGAAAACAGTGAGCGCAAAATATATCATGCGATATTTTGCGACTCGCGAGTCTTCCGACCAGCCCGGAAAGTATACCACGAGTAGAGCCGATGCAATCAGCGAAACCGAAGAACAGATCCTGGCCACAAACCCGGTTATGGAAGCTTTTGGAAATGCGAAAACTACGCGCAATGACAACTCATCCCGATTCGGGAAGTACATCGAGATTATGTTTGACGACAAGACCAATATTGTTGGTGCCAAAATACGAACTTACCTCCTAGAGAGGTCGCGCCTTGTCTTTCAGCCTCTTAAGGAGCGCAACTATCACATTTTCTACCAGCTCGTGGCCGGAGCTACCGATTCCGAAAAGTATGAACTTGGCATTACCTCAGTAGAGGATTTTGACTACCTCAACCAGGGCGGAACACCAATCATTGATGGGGTCGACGACAAGGCGGAATTCATGGCTACAAAAAAGTCGTTAGGAACAATTGGCGTGCCCGAGAAAACGCAATCAGACATCTTCCGTGTTCTAGCCGCCTTACTGCACCTGGGAAATGTCAAAATCACCGCCACGAGGACCGACTCGACCCTTTCGCCCTCCGAGCCTTCACTTGCCCGAGCATGTAACATACTTGGGATTGACGCCAATGAGTTTGCCAAGTGGATAGTCAAGAAACAGTTAATCACTAGGGGGGAGAAGATCACTTCTAACCTAACCCAGCAGCAGGCAATCGTTGTTCGGGACTCGGTTGCCAAATTCATATATTCCAGCCTATTCGATTGGCTAGTCGACAAAATAAACTTTGGTCTAGCAGCCGATGAAGTTCTTAGCAAGTTCAAGTCGTTCATCGGTGTCTTGGATATTTACGGATTTGAGCATTTCGCCAAAAATTCCTTCGAGCAGTTTTGCATCAACTATGCCAACGAAAAACTGCAGCAGGAATTCAATCAGCATGTTTTCAAGCTCGAGCAAGAAGAATATGTGCGAGAGCAGATAGACTGGACGTTTATTGACTTCTCAGATAACCAGCCATGCATTGACCTCATCGAGGCAAAGTTGGGAATCTTATCTCTTTTGGACGAGGAATCTAGACTTCCCATGGGCTCCGATGAACAATTCGTGACCAAGCTCCATCACAATTTCGCTGCTGATAAGCAGAAGTTTTACAAGAAACCTAGGTTTGGGAAATCGGCGTTCACTATTTGCCACTATGCTGTTGATGTGACTTACGAGTCAGATGGTTTCATTGAGAAAAACCGTGACACTGTCCCAGACGAGCATATGGAAATTTTGCGCACCTCCTCTAACGATTTTGTGAAAGAGATATTAGATACTGCTGCCTCTGTCCGCGAAAAGGATTCAGCCGCAGTCTCATCTAAACCAGTCACTGCCCCTGGCCGGAAAATTGGTGTCGCGATCAATCGCAAACCAACACTGGGCGGAATTTTTAAATCATCACTGATTGAACTCATGAGCACCATCAACTCTACTGATGTACACTATATCCGATGTATTAAGCCCAACGAAGCGAAAGAGGCTTGGATGTTCGAGGGGCCAATGGTGCTTAATCAGTTAAGGGCTTGTGGTGTCCTTGAAACCGTTCGCATCAGTACGGCCGGATATCCTACTCGATGGACCTATGAGGAGTTTGCTATCCGTTATTACATGCTCTGCCATTCATCACAGTGGACATCAGAGATCAAGGATATGTGCCATGCCATTCTACGAAAGGCGCTAGGGGATGCCACTCAGCAAAAGCACGACAAGTATCAACTGGGCTTGACCAAGATTTTTTTCCGAGCCGGCATGCTCGCATTCTTGGAGAATCTTCGGACTTCGAGGTTAAACGAATGCGCGATAATGATACAGAAGAATCTGCGGTGTAAGTACTACCGTCGCAGATATCTTGAAGCGCGCTCTTCCGTTCTCGCCACCCAGTCTTTGGTTAGAGGTTTTCTTGCGAGACAGCGTGCAGCGGATATACGTCGGATCAAGGCTGCCACGACCATTCAGAGAGTGTGGAAGGGACAAAAGCAGAGAAAGGGATACAATCAGATTCGCAATAATGTCATTCTTCTCCAATCGCTATCAAAGGGCTTCCTTTGTCGGCGGAACATTCTAGACTCAATTCACGGCAACGCGGCAAAGACCATACAGCGTGCCTTCCGTTCCTGGCGGCAATTGCGTGCGTGGCGTCAATATCGCCGACAGGTGGTCATTGTCCAAAATCTCTGGAGGGGCAAACAGGCGAGACGGGAGTACAAGACACTCAAAGAGGAAGCCAGAGATCTGAAGCAAATTTCGTACAAGTTGGAAAATAAGGTGGTCGAGCTAACTCAGTACTTGGAATCCTTGAAGCGGGAGAATAAGTCTCTCAATTCCCAACTCGAAAATCACGAGACTCAATTGAAATCTTGGAGGAGTCGTCATAACGCATTGGAGAATCGGTCGAGAGAACTCCAAGCCGAGGCCAATCAAGCTGGAATCACCGCTGCTCGGCTGACAGCCATGGAGGAGGAAATGAACAGATTGCAACAGAACCATGCTGATGCACAGGCCACTATCAAGCGTCTCCAGGAAGAAGAGAGGGTTTCTCGTGAATCAATACGATCTACGAACCAGGAACTTGAGAAGCTCAAGCTATTGAATGCAGAGGCCGAGAGCGAAAAATCTTCCCTTCGGCAGCAAGTTCTTGACCTTGAGGAACAACTGGAGGTTGCGAAGAGGACCCTACCTATTCAGGTTGCGAATGGAGACCACCAAAACGGCGGACCTATGCCGCCACCCGCAATTGGCCTCATTAACTTGGTCTCCTCGAAAAAGACGAAGCCTAAAAGACGGAGCGCCGGCGCAGAGAGGATTGATACCGATCGATTTAGCGGAGCGTATAACCCTCGACCTGTATCGATGGCGGTCCCAAGTGCATTAGGCCGCCAGAATTACTCTGTTGCCGCACTCTCATCGGGGCTTGACTCGGTGGAGGCAGAACTTGAGACCTTACTTTCCGAAGAGGATGATCTTAATGAAGAAGTTACAATAGGTCTAATCCACAATCTCAAGATTCCAGCGCCCAACTCTACTCCTCCGCCCACAGAGAAGGAGGTCCTGTTCCCCGCTTATCTTATCAACCTCGTTACATCCGAAATGTGGAATAATGGTTTTGTCAAAGAATCTGAGCGATTCCTAGCCAATGTCATGCAGTCAATACAACAGGAGGTCATGCAACATGATGGTGAGGATACCATTAGCGCAGGTGCCTTCTGGCTTTCCAATGTGCATGAGATGCTTTCATTCGTATTCTTGGCCGAAGATTGGTATGAAGCGCAGAAAACTGATAACTACGAGTATGATCGTCTTTTGGAGATTGTCAAGCATGACTTAGAGAATTTGGAATTTAACATCTATCACACTTGGATGAAGTTGCTCAAGAAAAAGCTATTCAAGATGATTGTCCCAGCTATCATTGAGTCTCAGTCTCTCCCTGGCTTTGTCACAAACGAGACAAATCGATTCCTTGGAAAGCTTTTGCCATCGAACAACAACCCAGCCTTCAGCATGGACAACCTCCTTAGTCTTTTGAACAACGCTTACAAGGCGATGAAGGCATTCTATCTTGAAGATTCGATTGTTACCCAGACTGTTACGGAACTTCTACGTCTTGTCGGCGTCACGGCTTTCAATGACCTTCTGATGAGACGGAATTTTCTTTCCTGGAAACGCGGCCTCCAGATAAATTATAACATCACCCGTATCGAGGAATGGTGCAAGAGTCACGATATGCCAGAAGGGACATTGCAATTGGAGCATCTGATGGTAAGCTACAGCCGAAAAATTCTTGATGACAGTCAATTCTAATAAAACCATAGCAAGCGACCAAGCTTCTTCAATTGAAGAAGGCTACGTTGAACGATATTGAAATTATTCAAGACATTTGTTGGATGTAAGTTTATTGTCTCGTCGACTTTTGGCTATGCGCTGGCTCTAACGCGTTCGTGTCTAGGCTCTCTCCAAATCAGATCCAAAAGCTTCTAAACCAATACCTTGTGGCCGACTACGAACAGCCCATCAACGGCGAGATTATGAAAGCTGTGGCCTCTCGTGTTACAGAGAAGAGCGACGTGCTTCTTCTTACCCCTGTAGATATGGAGGATAGCGGGCCATACGAAATCGCTGAACCCCGGGTTATCACTGCTTTGGAAACGTACACCCCATCTTGTAAGTTCCCACAGGCTCACAATAAGTTATTTTAGACCCTGCTGACCACTTTTTTGTCAAAGGGCTTCAAACACCACGTTTGAAACGGCTCGCCGAAATCGTCTCAGCACAGGCAATGGCCCAACAAGACAAGCCAGAGCATTCGGAGAATGGCGCGATCCCCACCGAATAGTTTCGAATTATATGTAACCTAAGTATCCTTTACCGCCTCCTGGAATAGCGGATAATGAGGACCTCCGCGAACCAGCCGAATCAGTAGCTTTTGAGGACACGTATCACCATGTCAATATATAATCGCATATTAGATGTCTCATTACGACCCATGAATCTTATTTCATTTCTGCTTCACTGTAACTGCCTAGTGCCTTGTCTTTTTCCATATATAACTTCCAAATATGTAGGTAGTACTGTGGCGCCCTAAGAATAATGATGTGGGGACAGGCCAACAATTATCTCCTTCAGCTTATGATTAATTGTGCACTCACTCTTTCTTTGGTGGTGCCAAGGTAGCTCCTCCCTCACTCTTTACACCACACCACACACACAAGCACATATATTCTTCTAAAGGAGACCAGAACATTTGTGGCTCAGGAATATACTATTATCATCTACCTGCACCAATTCAGCCCGCCGAATAATCCCTGTTTTTATCTCCTTGCCAAGTGCTTGATTTAAGAACAATGAAGACTCTTAATTTCATCACCAGCAACAAGAATAAACTAGCGGAGGTCAGAGCTATACTAGGTGACGTGATCGATGTTCAAAATCAAACAGTTGACGTACCTGAAATACAAGGCACTATTGAAGAGATCGCGAAAGAAAAGTGCAGACATGCAGCAAAAGCTGTAAGTGGCAAAATCAAAGACACACCCACCGAGCACACACCCATGTAACGCCCGGAATATTGGCTGGCTGACACGAACTGTACTACAGGTTGGAGGCCCGGTTTTGACTGAAGATACGGCCCTGGAGTTTCATGCCCTGAAAGGTCTGCCTGGCCCTTATATGTAAGGCTCCCCCTTACTCATCTTGAGGAACCTGTCTGTCTCCGTTTCTGAGCTGAGAGAATTCTACCTTAGCAAATCATTTCTCGAATTGCTGGGCCACGAGGGACTGAATAAGATGCTTGACTCATTTGAATCGAGAGGGGCAGAGGCTGTGTGCACCTTTGCATTTTCCGTTGGTCCTGGGTCAGAGCCGATTTTGTTTCAGGGAAGAACGGAGGTATGGATAGCGAGATGGTCTACGTAATGAGATCAAATCAACTAACATCTACTCTCAAGGGCGCCATTGTGAGACCTAGAGGGCCGGCAAATTTTGGTATGTTTATCGACTCAGTGATGTGATGATTGATCGATCCTAGCGAGTCTCGTTGCTGAGCTCTCTTCTCTCTCCACAGGGTGGGATCCGATATTTGAGCATGCAGGCAAGACGTATGCAGAGATGACCAAAGAGGAAAAGGTGCTGAGTTCCCCTTTTGTCGCTCCCCCATGTTCATTGTCACTGATGTTTAAACAGAACAGAATTTCTCACCGGTACAAGGCTCTTGTCAAGTTGCGGCGGTGGTTGACTGAACAACAATCATAAGTCAACGCGGATTAAGATTGGTATCATTATATTACAGGCTTTTTGAGTACTTTAAACTGAATTCTTCGCTTGGTCGCTCTTCCAGTTGTCTATCCAGGAGGAGACCCTAGCACAATTGGCCTCTACGTCGCCATCTTTTTCGCTATTTAGCTCAACCACGATCTCTTCGTCGAAGGCCTCGCGAGCCTCTTCGATGAGGACCCCGAAGATCTCCGCGTCTAGGTTTTCTTGCAGTTTTGCTTCATGGTATCCCCTGTAGCAGATGAAACCGTCAGGTTTTCCCACCAAATGAAGAGGTGACAAGGAATGGAATAGAAGCGTGTTGGGTAGAGGGTGATGTTGGATATAGATGTAAGTACCTTGAATGGAGGCGATCGTATAGAGTGGAAGTCGATGGGCAGCGCAATACCACAACAAGGTCGATCCAGGACTTAGGGAATAGATCACAGGCATGCCAATCTATTAGATAGCCACCTTGAAGTACCTCGTCTTCAATCGCGTCTAGAAGCTGCAAATGTCGGCTAAAGTAAGTAGGAGAAGAAAAATGAAACAAGCAACCTGGGATTGCATGTCGCCAAAAGCAGTCTGCCAAAACGGAAATGAGGAGAGAGAGCTAAGAGAGAGACATACTTTGTCCTCGTCTACTACCCAAGTTTTCAGTTCCTCGTCATAGGCCTCATAGCAGCCGCGGTCTTTCGCAACCTGGTTTATCGATAGGTGCCGCAAGCCTGTATCATGGGCTAGCTGCTCGCAGTGCACCGTTTTCCCGACACCGGGGGTGCCCGTGATAATAATATTGGGTGATGTCCTCATTTGGTTTTATGGCTATTGACAAGGCATCTGAAGAGCCAAAAATCGAATGATTGCCTTCGGGAATTGATTCTTGTAATCGAACATTATTTCAGGTGCCAAGAGAAAAATTTGGTGGGGTTTGATTCCTCAGGCACTGAACCCGGACGTGTGGGTCCAGACAGTTGGAATCTGAGAACATACAGTTACTCTATGAGATACAGCTACAATCTCTAAAACACCATGCACACTGACGCTAGTATTGGCGATGGATTAACTCTCCAGCAGGATACCGGGAGGCGATAACCTGGATCGATTAGACGAGCTGGTAAGAAGAGATGCGCACGTACTTGAGGAGCTCAAAGGTTTGGTACTTCTGTAAGTAGTTCACGCCCTTTCTGTATCTCTTCAGAACGCGAGCCGGTTCAGACGTCTTGATTTTAGTGGTGGTGGCATGTTTGATCACGGAGGGAGTCTTGAAAGTCGGATCGAATACTAGGATGTTGGCGCTTCCTTGATCCCGAATCTCAAAACCAACAATGGTCATAGAATGCCCTATCCGGTTTAGCTTGTCTTAATTAATGATTTCCCAGTGTGTATTCAGAGTCCACGAACCATGGTGTTGAAAATAAATAGGTGGTAGATCCGTTAAAACGACTTTTTCGGTCTCATCCAAGGGACACGCACTTCTAAAATAGGCGGCGATGTGCGAGAGTAGAGCAGTATGAGCGGGCATTTCCTTCGTTTTTCCAACACTGCTTGCTTGACATCTGGGGGAGTCAGTATTTGGTAGCATAGCTCGGATTCAAACATACTGAATTCCAAGGCTAAGAAAAAGAGCCTGGGCCTATAGGTGATTCAGCACTAACGACCTCTGAATGGGATTTATTGCAACGACCCTACCTCGGAGGTGCCAATGTATTTCCTGGTCCTCTTGATACCTCCAGTTTCGGTTCTTCCCACACTGTTATATCCCATATCCCATGCACGTTCTATCATATCCTGGAGTTGCAGAATTGTGGGCAATGCACCAGAAAAGTGGTCGCTCCCAGGGCTGCGGGAATCTTGCATATAAGACACCAGCATTTGAATATTCCGATATCCACAAAAACCCCCTTCTCTTGGCATCTTGGAAATGTGATGGACATGGACGCTGCAAAGAAACGCGCGCTGAACAGACTTATCCTGTCCGCATAACTGAGCAAGCGCTGGTACGACATTGGGCGTTTCATTCTCGACAACTACATATTTTGAAAGCTTGCCATCTGATGTGATCCTGTTTAGTTTAGTCGTTTTGTTGCCCTGGTCTAGCATCCGGAGGAGCCACGAAGGCATTTGCTTCTCGTGGGCGTAAGGTCCCAACTCTGCACGCTGTCCGGTTTTTAGTATCGGCATATAATATGAGATAGACAAACACTAGCCGACAGAAAAGGGGGGTGATAACGCACGCCGAGACTTTTTATGCCTCCATTGGGAGTTTTCTTCCTGTTTGTCTGTGAAGGAGCTTTAATTTGATTATGGTTTTGTAATGGGCAAAGTCTTGTAGACTTGGTTTTAGCGCCCTTGTTCTGAAGATGAGACTTGGGCGAGAGTGCATGTTGAGAGACAGTAGATTTTTCTGGATTCATCATATTTTTGACGCCGCGCGGAGGGTCTAGTGATTCATGGTAGCTCTCACCCCCCTGCGCAGAAAAGGCCGATAGTTGATCCCCCAGTTCTGTTCTAGATGCGGATCGAGATGATTCCTTCCACTCTGACTGCGACTCATTTTCAGGATGACAATATTGGACGTGCTGGGCAACAAGATTGTTGTCTGGATCAAAGAAGGGACAAAATGGGCATGTTGAATTGCCAGCACTTTGTGCATCCATCCTCCTGACAATTTGTAAGAAATGGGGCAGGTCTAGCCACTGGTGTTTGATCATAGGTCGGTTCTTCCCTATATGCTGGTGGCTGGGATGAGTCAAGTTAAAAAAAAAACAGGACGAAAGGGAAGAAGACTGTAATTTAGCACCAAACCATGTACTTACCTTAGGTAGCCGTTGTTGCTGTGTGTAGTGATAAGATGCGATATGCAAGCGCAACAACCCGTGCTCCAGGCTGCTGTGTTTGCATGCAGTTCACCTGGGCACCAGCACTCCCAAGCCTCACCACGGACCACCGGGCAGGCTGAAAGAATAAGCACAGCCAATAAAATCCATTGGTCTAATCTGTAAGTCCCACGCTTCGGATTGGAAATCGTTGTTAATTGTTATGCTACGACCAATGAAGGTCACGGAGGGTGATTCGAACCGACTGTCCAAGATCCGCAGTCCATCAGGACTCTAGATTTGCTTGCCCGGGGATTCAAGACTCGAAGTCTCGAGGAGTACTTAATCGCGTTAAGAAGCCCGTCAAGCCACAGCCAGGCACCTTGCTTAGTGTTTCTATCTTGGCCAATAAGGGACGGACAAAGTCCCCGACATCGTCGCGGGCCTTTCAATCCTTATTAATAAGCATTAAAATCAAACGATTTTCGTTCCCCACATGCAAGGCGGAAAAGGAAACCCAGAAGAAAAGAAAAAAGTCCTCCGCTTTCGCAACCCCGCCGGGCCACATAAAAAGACTCCGTTGCTGGACAGTCATACTTGCTCTAGAACTGGACCATACCCTGCGATATAGCCATTCAAAATGAACGGCCATTTACAGTCTAATTCAGATATTATTTCAACTTTAAAAGATGCCCCAACGAGCTCTACCAACAGCAATTGGGTCATACAGAAGTTTGGAGGCACAAGCATCGGGAAGTTTGCTCACAATATTATCGATCAAGTCGTCCTGTAAGTTCGCTCCCCGAGACCCCGCGTTCACAATCGGGGATTTCGCTAAACTGTTATTCAATCTAGTCCGAGTCTATCAGACCACAAAGTTGCTGTAGTTTGCTCAGCGAGGAGTAGTTCTACAAAAGCTGAAGGCACCACAAATCGGTGAGTCACATCCCACTGCGATGCGCTGCGCGAAGGCATTGCTACCCGTTCTACGACGTTGTATTGAAAAACAACAAAAAACTTACCTTATATTTTTTGAATAGTTTACTCCGAGCTGCGCGCGATGCAGAGAATTCTCACTCAAAACAATATCTCTCTTTTGTTGAGGCCGTTCGGTTGGAACATGTCGGAGTGGTCGAGACCCAGATTAGATCCGACAGGCTCAGAGCACAACTTACTTCAGAGATTAACACCGAATGTGAAAGGGTTCTCAAGGTGTTGGAAGCTGCTCAGACGCTTGGTGAAATCAGCGCGCGTTGTGTGGATAAAGTCATAAGCACAGGAGAGAAGCTGAGTTGCCGCCTTATGGCTGCATTTCTTCAAGATCGAGGAATTGACTCTCAATATGTCGATCTGTCTGAGATCATTGATTTCCAAATCTCAGGCCAAGGCCTTGATCAAGAGTTCTACGACAACCTTGCGGCAGCCCTTGGCCGCAAGCTTCATGCTTGCGAGAATAAAGTTCCAGTCGTCACGGGATACTTTGGGACCATACCCGGAGGGCTTCTTGATCAGATCGGGCGTGGTTACACTGACTTATGTGCGGCTTTGGTTGCCGTTGGCATCCATGCTAAGGAACTTCAAGTGTGGAAGGAGGTCGATGGGATATTCACCGCGGATCCCCGAAAAGTGCCTACCGCCCGTCTTTTACCGGCCATTACACCTGCTGAAGCTGCTGAATTGACATTTTATGGCTCGGAAGTGATCCATCCTTTTACAATGGAACAAGTCATCCGCGCCAAAATCCCAATTCGCATCAAGAACGTTATGAATCCAAAAGGGAATGGGACTGTGATATTCCCAGATTCCACCTACGAACTGGAAAGGACGACGCCTGGTCATGATCCGAGATTATTCCGTACGAGAAGCCCGAGCTTCCTGCAACGTCCCAAGCGTCCAACTGCTGTTACCATAAAGCATAACATTCTCGTCATCAATGTGCATTCGAACAAGCGCTCTCTCTCTCACGGGTTTTTTGCGGGGATATTTTCTGTCCTTGACCGCTGGAAACTATCAATTGATTTGATCTCTACCAGTGAAGTTCACGTATCGATGGCTCTTCATTCTGAGAGACCGCTTCTAAACGGTGTTGGGAGGGATGAGTATCAGATCATCGACGAGGATTTGAAAGGAGCTTTGAGTGACCTACAGAGATATGGCACCGTGGATATAATTCCTGGAATGACCATTCTTAGCCTTGTCGGGAAGCAAATGAAGAACATGGTTGGAGTGGCCGGGCGGATGTTCACCACTCTAGGTGAGAACAATGTTAATATTGAGATGATCTCTCAAGGTAAGCGTGATCACACTCAGTTTGTGGTTGGCTCAGATCTAAACCAGTCTATTTAGGCGCAAGCGAGATCAATATCTCGTGTGTTATCGAAGAACGAGACGCAGATCGTGCACTAAACATCATACATACAAGCTTATTCACGTTTCTAGATTAGAAGAGCGCTGGGGGCTATCCCCCTCGCCTGCCATTATCAGCCCTTTGTGCAGTTCAGCGGAGGCTTTTGTTGTTATAGAATATCTGCTATACCTTTATTTAGTTTTTTTGGTTTCGAAAACCCTGCGACCTTGACCTTGTTTACGAGCATCTTACGTCAGAGATACTCTATGGTTTGGGATCTTTTTTGATGTTCTCTGCATAGCGGCGTTGTGATTTTTTTTTGTCTGATATTTCTGCCCCTATATTTTCTTCCTCTTCTTCTTTCCTTTTTTTGGGATAGATTTCTTCCTTTATGGGCCGGGTGTTCCAAGGACCTGCCTTATAGAGCATATGTCTTGTGTTTCGGTTTGTGGTATGTCGAACAAGAATCTTGTGGCATATTTGACGAATTGGTTAGCCTGCCATTTATTACGAGTGTAAAGTTGACGCAGATCTGCCTCCTTGAGGGGTTCATAGACATAATTTACAAAATTTGACCTACGATCAGCCTCTTCGCTGGAGATTTACAACAAGTACTTCTAGTCTCCTAGGCTCTTTTTGTGGTCTTACAGGCCATAACGCTCGACCTTTGTTCCTTACGTTAGTGGTAGCGTAGGACGAGTGGAGTGGGGTGGGGCAGGGGTCCCTTGATTGATGAAGGAGGTACTCCGTAGTAGTCTACGAGTCTACGACTTTACGGAGTACGTACTTTGGTATTATATTATTATTGAGTTCAAGGGGATGTGAACTTAAATGGGGAGGCAAGCCCCTTCTCGTCGAGGTAGGGAGCATACGTCCTTGGGTGATGCCCTGGCATAATCTGTGATTCTGGGGAGTGATTGACCATCCCTACATATTCCCTAGTACTTCTGAAGCAAAGGTTCTTACTGATGGTAGTATTGGATGAGCCATGGCTCAATCGCGTTGAGATATCTCATTCTCGATTCGGAGTGAAGGTATAGTTTGGACCTGTCTCGTAGTCGGAGACAACTACTGACAAGGAAGTGAAGGAACTTCATCTCTTCCCATGATCTGCCGAGATCGCCAACGATGACTTTTGGTGGCGGATCATCGTGCGGCAAGGAGAGCCACTCGTTAGCCCCCGGCCCAGATCTCCTACTGCTATTTCAGGAATAGCTCCTGATTCCTCTGGAAGTTGAAACATGGGTGAGATATTGTCACAACATGACAATACGAAAGCCTCAAGTTATTGGCCACCATCGCTTGAACTTGGTCTCCAGACGCGTGACGCGCCCGCGTTGTAACCATACCATACGATCGAGCGAGTCGTGTCGATATCAACATCGTCAGGCCCTCAGGCTCGTTCTTTCTTTCATTCCCCAATTCAACTAAAATCCATTTTATTATTCAGAAAGTATCTTGCACCCCCCACTTGGGCTGCGCAACCTTACCAAGACAAAGGGAACTTGATTAAAAGTCGAATCGCCCGCGTTCCAGATTATCTCGCCCCTCGAATTCCTTCCATTCTCCATCGCCTTCGCGCCCGCGACTACCTCACCTACCTACCGCCCCCTCCCATCATCGCCATCTCCGCAGAACTCGCGTCCTCTCACCCCAGCAGTGCCGTCCTGTGTAACGAGAACTTTCTAGCCATATCACCCAACAGTGGTCTGCTGTAGCCCGAATCTACACACCACTGCTACTGCCACCATCTGCCATCCTGAATCGACTGTCGGACAAACGATCACGAGCGTGAAGTCAACCGCTAAACCCTATTATTTTTTTTGGCTATCATTTTAGTCGCAGCGTCAACGGGTCCATCTAAGCTGGCCCGAAACGGAGTCAGACTGGCAGAATCACTATGAGCCCGAAACAGCCCGTACAGCGGATCTCGGAAGCACCTTTATCGCATGATAAGGTGACAACGAAATCACGACCTCGATTAGAGCCATCGCCGTTACCTCTGCAACCCACTGAAAATCTCTCTACATCTCAAGACTACGTCCTCAACCCGACATCTACCTTCTCCAACAAAGTGTCGCCTACGAAAGCCTATCGCGACTCGCGAACTTCCGTCTCCGCTCAAGGGAGACTGGGGTTTGTTCCAATTACTGCTCCTACGCCTCCTACATTCACTACCGACTCTCCCATCAAAAAGATACCATTCGACACTTACATCCACTCTACCACCTCATCCGCTCCAATGCCACAGTCTGCCCTATTCACAACATTCTCCAGTGTCAGCGATGAAAACCAGCCCTCGATAGAACATCAGGGCGTGGATGTCTCTGCGGAAAATTTTGCTGACTTTCCCGAACCATCTCTGCTTGCCAAGCATTCCCTCAAACGAACACTCTTGGAAGCGGCACCACTGAAAGAGCGGTCAAAGAAGCAAAAGCGGGAAGAGATTACCACAATGCGATTACCAGAGCCCCATGAACTGCCACTAATCGAAGACGACGGTACAAAGCCGCCTTACAGTTACGCGACACTTATTGGAATGTCTATACTACGTGCTCCTAACAGAAGATTAACCCTGGCGCAAATCTACAAATGGATATCAGATACGTTCTCATATTATAAGAACAGTGATCCGGGCTGGCAAAACAGCATTCGTCATAACCTCAGCCTGAACAAAGCGTTCATTAAACAGGAACGCCCAAAGGACGACCCCGGTAAAGGGAACTACTGGGCCATTGAACCAGGCATGGAAGCCCAGTTTATTAAAGACAAACCTTTGCGCCGGGCGACAATGTCCAGCATTCCCCTCCCCGTGGTGCCACAGCAGGAGCCTGTACACCCACAGAGCTCGAGCACTACCACCTGGGCTGTACCGCAACCTGCCCAGCCTCCCATCACAAAAAGCTCCAAGCACGTGGATTTGTCCTCTGATGCGACACTTCCTGCATCTGATCCTGCCCTTCAAGAGGACACGGGTTATGAGAGCGCTGTCTGTGCAACGAAGATCCCCCCGCCACGTTCTTCTCCTCCACAACCAATTCATTCTTCTCCTCCCGTTGCACCGCCGCGATTTACTCGTCCAGGAACTCCTCCCACTCCTTCTCACTCAGCTGTTGCTAGCAATGGCCCCCGCCACCGCAAACGGAAATCAAATGCTATGAACGATAGTGGCTACTTTTCTTCACTGGAATCTTCTGCGATGCGGTCAAATAAGGCTAGCCATATCCTGACTTCCGATCTAGATATTGAGCCTCCCCGCATTAAGCGTGGAAGGGCAGAAGAAGAGATTGCCCGGATTCGAAGTTCCTCCCATGACATCAGCCCAAGTCACTCTGGATATCTGAAGGAGGCTGGCATAATTGTGGGATCTTCTCCTGTCCGCAACGAATACATCAGCATGCTGCCGCCTCCCATTACGCCTTTGATCAAGTTCAAAAAACCTGCGAAACCACCGCCATCAGTCTCCCCAAACACTAACCTTCGAAACCACCGCAAGAAGATACAGCAAATGGTCAATTCCCCCATCAAGCATTTAGGTCTCACGGATGATGATCTTCCATGGAGTCCAGCTTTCAACATCCAAGACGAAACTTACACTCCGCATGATAACCTCCATACCTCCTTCGATGTATTTGCCGACCCAACGGCAGATCACATATCTACCCCGGCTTATGGCTCCCCCGAAAAGCGTTCGGCTAAACGGTCCCGCCCAGATGCAAGTGGATCAACTAGCAACGTACTGGCAGACATCACTGCTATGAGTGCCAACAACCGGATTGGGGGCCTCAAATCATTATCTCCAAGCAAGTCAAAGGGACTCCTTTTCCCCGAGTCACCGTCAAAGCTCCCCGACTCTGGGCGCTTCCTTGATACCGCACATGATGACTTCTTTTCATTCCATCTTTTCGACGACACTCCACAGGAGGTAGATGGGGTCGATCTTTTGCAGGGCTTTCAAAAGATCGGAGGTTCAGGCAAGGAAGACGCGTCAAGACCGCGACCTCACGCCTCGCGGCCACAATTTCAGCGAAGCAGCAAAACGCTGTTTTGAAGCTTCATATCTATGTTTTCTCATTTTTGTTGTTTCCCCCCCCTATTCAAAGGATTTTCCCTGTCTGCGAAAGGATCCTGTTTCAAGCCAGTTATTTTTTTGAAATTTTTTGTAACCGGTGTTCCCCATCGTTTGGTGGCGCACATATGCTCTAATACCCAGTACCCAACTGGTTTTATGGTCACGGATTTGGCGTCCATAAGGTTTCTTCTCGATTTCCGTTCAACTTTTGGCGCTTGCGCATTGTTCTTCCTGGAGTTTTGGGCTGAGGCAAGGTTCGGTGTTGGGTTTGACTTTAGCTGGCCTTGAGACGATCTTATGATGACCTTTATGACGACATTTGCTAGGATGTACATGAGTCTGCAACGTTCATATGAGCCTGTTCTTCATTCGATTGTTATTATTGCTATGCCTTTTCTCTTTCATCACGCTTGTTTGTTATTGAGGATGATGCGTTATTAATATTACATGGAAGTCGTGATTATGAAGATGATGATTTAGTCGTTAGATCTTGCGTACCAGTCATGGCTCTAACTCTTATTCGTACCGAGTTAGGGGCATCATAGTACTTTCGAAAGAAAGTCAGATATGGCGATATTTGACGGCATCCTTGCCAACTAGAGTAATACTACCCCGTAGCGTCTAATTCCTCAAGATTAGAATATGTCGGGGTAATGGTGAGGCCAACGATTTTGATCAGCAGTACGCCCGGCTGGCGAAGTCGCCGCAGGATTAAGCTCTCTCCGGACAACCGGTCGACCATCTTCAATGGACCATATATTTTAAGCGTCAAGCCGCAACCACGAAGACTCTATCATGCAGGCGGGTCCTTGGGTGATCCCAGAAGAAAAATACATCCGAAGTCTCGATGCCATTCTTTTAACAGATCCATGGGCCTCCAATATAACGTACTGGTACGGCCAACGAATATGGTATCTTAATCGCTACTGGCGCAACCGCGGCATCCACAGCTAACACACTGTATCATTTGATCCTCCTTGAGCTGGGCCTTGGGCACACGGCAGATACATGTAGCGTTGAAATTGGTTTCCTTCGTCTGAATGCAGCGGAGGCAACAAAGCTAGAGGAAGCGTCAGTCAAAGCACCTAAATACGGTCACATAATTTAGCAAAGACATACCTTCTCATACCCTTGCTTCTTCCATTTGGCAATCAAGTTCGCATCCGCATACCCGTTCTTCAAGAGCCAGTCATAGAGTGGTTTAGATATAGCTTCTTTTTCGTAATATAGGTCGTAGATATATCTTGATCCTATATTTATAGCGATAGGGTTGGGTTAGCCGACCTGAAGTTTCCTTCGATATCCAAATGATATGCGACTACAGGCAGTGGTATACTCACGTTGATGACTGATTTGGAAAATAGGCCAGAGTACCTCGTGTTTCTTCTTGCCGTCGTGCGGCGCATTCTCGGCATCTTTCATTTTATTACTAAATTCTAGGAGTGTGTCTTCGATGTCATCGAAGCCTGCTGGAGGCGGTTTGCGATTGCGGGATGTGCGGACTGGAGGCATCTTTCGGATGGTCTCTCTTGGAGAATTAGAATGGCGGAGAGGCTGATAAAATAGAACAATAAACAGGAACTTGAAGGAGTAACTTTCGAGCAAAAGTCAGCTCCTGCGAGAAAGAAAGTAGATGGGGATTGCCCTTATTTGAATTGCCCCAAAAAGAAAGCCGAAGAGATGTTATCGGATACAGCGATTGCTCACCGCCTTGGCTTTGGAGGTCATTTTTTCCGCAACCGCAACCGCAACAATATCAATCAGTCAATCAGGCCTTCATTCTTGCTTCTCTCAGCTCGTTATTATCCCACAATCCCATCAGATACAACCACTCTCGCAACTTCGTACGACTCGATTTACTCCACCAACTACAAGAATGGATCAATCCCTCGATGTTTCCAAACTTAGCGATGCCGACAAGAAAGAGCTGACCCAGCACCTGCAAAACGAATCTCAGAAGGCCGCTATCCAGCAAAGTATGTCGTCCATGATACTCTCTCTATCCTCATTTGATTCATTACACCCGTTCACGTTACTCATGTATTTCGCTAACAAACATTCATCGTCTATCTAGATGTCCACCACCTCGCAGACACCTGCTGGAAGAAGTGCATCACCTCGAAGATTACATCTGGTCGCTTGGATAAGAACGAAGAAACCTGCGCCTCAAACTGTGTTGACCGATGGATGGATACCAACCTTGCTGTATTGAAGCACCTGGAGACTCTGCAAAGACAATAAATATAAATATGCTCCTCGCCTAGTATATTGGCGGTGATGGGGTCGAATGGATGACACACTAAAATTGGCTCAATATCTGCGATACTATCGTTATGCGGTTGCAATAATATAGAACCGGGGCTGGACTGTTCGGCTGGTGGAACGCCGGACAATATGTACTATATCTATGGAATAGGTTATCCTAATTATACCGGCATCTCCTTCCGTAATTACTTATTCTTCAGGTTACTATATTAGTAGTAGGATGAATTGACTAGAGAACAAAGTCCTGGGCGCTTTGTAGGCCTACGATTAGCTTGTAGAGGTTCGCAGATTCAACCTGGATTGACAATCTACAGAGGGTATTCTCGTGCATCAAATTCTTTTGTTTTATTTATTCAGCCATCGGATCGCACAACAGGAGCTAACTGTACGGCTGATATTTATGTCACCGCGCAAAAGAAAACCGTTTCCCAGACCCAAAAGAAAACCAATCACTTAGACAATGGCAAGCTTGGTAGCAGCAATGTCGAGAGCGTCAACATCGGGGGTAAGACGAGCGAAGGCCTTCTTCAGTCCATCGGGCCTAAAATGTTGATTAGATACTGTTTTCCTATACTTAATACCATGATCCGGTGCGTACCTGACGAGAGTGTTAACCTTGACGGTGTCAACATCGTACAGCTTCTTGAGAGCGGCCTTGATCTGTCGCTTGTTCGCCTTAACATCGACGATGAACACCAGGGTGTTGTTCTCCTCGATCTTCTTCATGGCGCTCTCGGTGTTCAGGGGGTAGAGAACGATCTTGGCGGCATCGAGGCGAGGAAGGTGAGGGACGGACTTGCGGGGGTACTTGGGAGTCCGGGACAGCTGGAGAGTCTTGGGACGGTGGAAAGTGGTTGAGGTTCGGATCTTGCGAGTCTTGTGCGCCTGTTGTATTGGATAATATTTTAGCCAAAGGAGTTCTCAAGAGGGCATTGGAATTAAGATCGTGATAGACGTACGCCTGCACCCTTCAAGACTGCCTTGGCAGCAGCGCCAGCCTTGTCGCTGGGCTTCGACTTGCCTGTTCATAAAACGAAATGTAAGCTATTTGTATACAGAATTGAAGGTCCGAGTCGAATTGCCGTCGAGGAGAATCACAGAATCAACAGGGGAAATAGCGGAGTCGATATGTGTGTGCTTCCACGGTCTTCATCCTGGAGTATATTGCGCGGGACGAATATGAATGGTGCGAGCCTCAAAGATTCCTGCATAGCAGCACTCCATGCTCTCGCACATATCTCAAAATTGACAAGGAGGTATCGAAAAGAACATCTGAATCGCTCAAATATGCATACCTGTCTTCTTCTGTACTGGGGCCATGGCTGTCGTTTGGCGCTGTTGTCGTGATTGTCGCAGTGTCGAAAGTCTAAGTGTTCGAAGTGTCTTCGCTTAGCAAAAAGTCTCACACCTTCCTCTGTGGGTCACCTGACCAACCCTCTTCAAAAAATCTTGGCAGGATTCACACGCAGCCGCCGCCTTTTTCAACCGGCAGAGAAGAGAGCGGTCTGCATTTTTGAAGCTTGAGACGAAATCAACTAACGCATATATCTTGTGGTGATACCGATTTTCCTTCTCGATAATAATGACAATTACGGGGGATACAGCATGACTATAAAAAAGCAGAAGAACAAGCGTCCCGCACTCCTCTCTCGCACTCGCCCACCAACAGTTCGAAAGAGCCATGCAGCGTTATCGGCAAAAGCGACACGGACTGTCATACGTTCCCATCACACACTTCTCAAACAGCGAGCCCAGGCGCTTAAATTTGGCGACAGTGCTTTAGTTGATAAGCTCAACGCCGAGATCGAAGCAAATGGCGGATTAGAAAGCTACCAGATAGCAAGCAAACTTGGTCAGTCGCTAGACCGCGGCGGCGACTCTAGCAAAGTCCTTGTCGATTGGATAGGTCCTCGATTAAATGTTTTGAAGAATACCTCTTTCAAGCTTCGGGTCCTCGAGGTTGGCGCACTTAGCACCAAGAACGCCTGCTCTCAGAACAGACACCTTGATGTCACGAGAATTGACTTGAACTCTCAGGAACCTGGGATTTTGAGGCAGGATTTCATGGAACGGCCGGTTCCTTTTGGTGATGACGATCGGTTTCACCTCATCAGTCTTTCGCTAGTGCTGAATTATGTCCCAGATCCAGTCGGTCGAGGGGAAATGCTGAAACGCTGTGTAGCTTTCTTTACAAAGGCCCCACCGTCTGGCTCCTCTATATCTATCGTGCCTAGCTTGTTCTTGGTACTCCCTGCTCCCTGTGTCACAAACTCGCGATATCTCACACAGCAGAGACTACAAGACATCTTGACCAGTATGGGGTTCTCTCTGGCAAAGAACAAACAATCATCAAAATTAATATACCAGCTTTGGGAGTACGGCAGAACTTGCGAACCCAGGCAGTTCAAAAAAGAGATTTTGAATCCAGGGAGAACAAGGAATAATTTCGCAATTGTCATCAAAAGTGGGAGCAACTGAAAAGGACCATGGCTCTATTCTCTCAGTGATGAAGGCTTAAACTGAAGCAATCGTTTCCTGTGGCAAGAATGCCCAGACAGTCCCTATGACTGCTAGGACTGAAGATACAATCAGGAGAGACCAACCCAGGATCCGCTCCTTCGGATTGATCTCCTTCCCAAATATCTTCAAATAAAACGCGAGCGGCAAGATGATGCATATGGTGAAGCACAATGCGGAGCCCATCAACGCCATTATCCTATCGAAGGACGGGAAAACGATTGCCATGACGACAATGACAACTACAACTAGTATGCGAATTAACGTCCTCAACGTTTGGCGAACGAATATTTCTCGATCTGTACGGCTCGTGCTTAACTCAACACGCGGTTCTAGGCCACAGAGAACTTCAATCGTGGCGACAAGTGGCCGGCAGCTGCGTTTTGTTAGCGATCTTGAGCCCAACACGCAGAGGCATGGAAAGCAGGCTAAACTCACTTGAGAGGCACTTTTGTGAGGGGGATTATAGCGATAAAAATTATCATGCAAATAGACAAGAACTGCGGATACTTGTCCATCGTCAGTATGTTTGCCGTAACTTCATCTCGAATCGTCGTCCCGAACATCATCCAACCTAGAACGGCCATTGAGCAGTCCAGGGAATACTGTCGTAGACCATTCATTAGCGCGAAGTGGAGGCGGCGGTCAACTTATTTTGCTTACCGTGAAGATATACGTTGCCCAGAGGCTTCTTTCATATTTATGTGGGTGCCTCATATCTCGGTATATGTTAGGAAACACACCATGTCCGCCCCAAGGCGCTGAAATGTGTCAGTCATGGGCGTCCAGCAAGGAATGTTAGATGACCTACACATGATAAGCCCAAAACTTAGAGGAAGTGTACTCCAGTTCTCAGGAAATAGGTAAGTTTGCGCTGGCTCGCGAAGTGATCCAGGTGCATGCGGTTTAATGAAGCCATCAATGCATATTATAGCCACAACTATGGAAATTAGTTTATGTTGCGCCTCGGCAAGGACGAAAGGGACGGACATACTAGATGTACAAGAAAGTATACCTAGGATACTTGTGACACTCAGAAGTCGTAGAGGTACGAAGCTCAGTGGTACCAGCATTAGTCCACATATGATCTGCCATTGGGGAATGCTCAATTCTGGAAAAAGAACATGGAGGCTGTCCGCGAAAAGTACAACAAGAGCGACACACGCCCCTAGAAGCTCCAAGCAAAAGAGAAAGCTTATTACCAGGCGAGCATGGTGCCCAAAACTTATATAGGCCAGGTCAGCATATGTCACCAGACTTCGGTCGACGTCGAGACATTTGGCCAGGATTTTGGCCGTGTAAGACGTTGTAAGCGCCGCGAATAGAAGAAATGTCAGACCAAGAAGCCATCCAGCATGCTTCATTGCTAGCGGTAGACTTAGCAGCCCGACACCGATCAATACGTTCACCGAATTGAACACCGTCTGCGGAACGGTTGACTGGCCGACTACAATACTCTCTTGCGTACCATCCCCGTGCTGCACTTGTTTGACGAGTAGAGGCTCTCCATCATGACCGACAGCAGGTTCAGGGTGAGCTTGTTGCTGCCTGTGGAACTCTATAACGTGTTTCCGGGCTGACTCACTAACGCGCGAAGATATAGTGCCATATGAGGTGCCGAGGGATGGTTCCAAATAGCCAGTGTTCAGGACACCATCTCTTTGGCCAGAGTCCGCGAACCCATTGTCGCTTAATAGGGGCCGAGTGAGAGCCGGATCCAGGTCAGCGTGTGATGGCCCTTGTGTAGTGAAGTTACCGCTTGAAGGGTACCATTCTTCGTCCGAGTCGGCTGTCATGAATGAAGGGCGTCCAGGGAAGACCTCTGGAAAGCACGCAGCTCTTTGCCACGACCGAGCAAAGTTATCAATGCTGTTGACGCCACCCGCTTGTCTAAAGCGCATTGAAAAAGAAGCTGACCTGTCGGAAATTATGAATTAATTTGGTAACGCCCATTTTCACGAAGGAGAGGCTCACCTCGACCTCTGGAGAAAATCGTCATTATCACTAGGCCGACGGTCAGAGAAGGCTCCAGAGTCTGGCGGCGAGCCCGAGGATGGTGTTATATATGCCGCCGAGCGCTGGCTGCCAGGAATTTCAGAATCCTCAAACATCGTTTCTCCCTTCGTTTGCAGCTCTGATGGGCACGGAGTCAAGGTTTGTTGAGGCCCAAGACGGGTAAGAGCGAAACCAGAAGGCTCAGTAACCGAACAGGAAGAAGAGAAGGTTCAAGGTGCAACAATGATAGTTTGCTCTAGATGTGCCCTTCCAGCGACTCGGGAGGTTGTTCTCTAGGGATTTGCATGCACTCCAGCTTCAGCAGGCAATCGAAAACAAATTTGCAAGAGCTATATGCAGAGCGATGCTTCGCTATTTAAGGGCAAGCAAGTGAACAGCAAGTCCCACTGCCAAACACATTAGAATGAAAACAATAACATAGAATCAAAGATAAGGGACCTAGAAATGGTTACAGATTGGCAAAGCTCCTCCGAGTTTCGGGCAAGGATAGTGTGGGGATTCCGGATAAGAAAGAGGAGCAGTTCAAGTTGGTATAGATAAGTTGGCGCGTATCTTGATAATGACCTGGAAACTTTGAATTTCGAATTTGGATATCAACTGTCAAGAAAACACACTAGCGCACCATAGGGATCAAGGATCAAGGATGCTTGACAGTACTGAAGATAATAATAGAGGACTATTCAATAACATGAGTCTTAGATGCATCGCTGCCAGAGTTTTTTTATATGTTGGCAACCTTAGATCGCTAAACCATCCATAAACGGATTAGGCCGGCAATATCTATTTTGATATTAGATTAGAGGTCTAGATGACAACTTAAATAACATTGATTCAATTAAATATTGGTATTTACCTGCGTGCAAGCCACTCGAGCGGCTTCCTCGTCCATCCTGCGACATCCCGAACATATCCAGTCATATTTAAATCTCAAGTTTCGGGCATACCTGCTCTGCATCATCCTCCATTATCAAGGCGCTTTCTTTCATTTCAACGGCTACAGTAGCTCAGAGAGCACTAGTAATGAGACATGCAGGGTCCTCAGAGACAAACCGTGAATGGCAGTGTCTTTTGTCAGGTACAAGCTGTGCCTCGTAGATTCCTAGCGAGCTTACATCATCAGCCACAGGCGCCCTCTCATAATGCGGCTACCACCCCACGGTGCCTGACGAATTTTGTTAAACACCCCGCTGGACTTGGACGGCAAATTCACCAGCCTCAAGGTATGTTCATGTCCTTACTTTTCCACTCTTGTCCCTACTTTCATAGGTTTTTTTTTTACTTGACATATTTCATATCATTTCCCTCCCGTCCGTCAGTCAACTGAGACAGCGCTCTCGTTCAAGTCACCGCACTGACACCTTGCTTAAGAACCAGGTGACCAATCTATAATTTTCTAACCAGGGCCGTACAGCACTGTCGCCCTCGCCCAAAATGAGCGCGGTCCAGCAGGCGAACGAAGCGGAGAAGAATATTGAGATATGGAAGATCAAGAAGCTCATCAAGCGGCTTGAGGCTGCCCGAGGAAATGGAACATCTATGATATCTCTCATCATTCGTACGCCTCTCGTCATATAAATTTCGGTTTGTGAAAAGTCGCTAACCTCAATGCTTTAGCCCCCAAGGATCAGGTATCCAGAGCAGCGAAGATGCTGGCTGAAGAATTTGTGAGTTCCGTCCTCGATTTACATGTGGTTGGATGAATAGCAGCCTCTAATCATTTTATATACAGGGAACTGCTTCCAACATCAAATCTCGTGTCAACCGTCTCTCCGTCCTTTCCGCCATTACATCCACCCAGCAACGTCTCAAGCTTTATAACAAGGTTCCCCCGAATGGCTTGGTTGTCTACTGTGGTGAAATCATTACGTCTGAAGGAAAGGAACGTAAAATTAACATCGATTTCGAGCCCTTCAAGCCAATCAACACATCCCTTTACCTTTGTGATAACAAGTTCCATACTGAAGCGCTGAGCGAACTGCTTGAGTCGGATCAGAAATTTGGTTTCATTATCATGGATGGTAATGGTGCACTCTTTGGTACCTTGAGCGGCAATACAAGAGAAATACTCCAGAAGCTAAGCGTCGATCTTCCCAAGAAGCACGGCCGTGGTGGTCAGTCTGCGCTCCGTTTCGCTCGTCTTCGAGAGGAGAAGCGTCATAATTATGTCCGAAAGATTGCCGAGTTGGCTGTGCAGAACTATATTACCAACGACAAAGTTAACGTCGCCGGTCTCATTCTCGCTGGTTCTGCCGATTTCAAGAACGATTTAAACCAGTCCGACATGTTTGACCAGCGACTTCAGGCAAAGGTCATTAAAGTCGTTGACGTGTCGTATGGAGGAGAAAACGGCTTCAACCAGGCGATTGAACTTTCATCTGAGACTTTGAGCAACGTGAAGTTTGTTCAGGAAAAGAAGCTTATTGGAAAATATTTCGAAGAAATCAGTCAAGACACAGGGAGAGTCTGTTATGGTGTTGAGGACACCCTCAAGGCATTGGAGCTAGGAGCGTGCGAAACATTGATCGTGTACGAGAACTTGGATGTCACTAGATGGGTTCTTAAGAACTCTGAGGGCTCCGAAGTAACTGTCCATACCACCAAAACTCAAGAGGAAAACAAGGAATTCTTCCTTGACAAAGATACTGGTGCAGAGATGGAGGTTGTGGACCAGAGTTCCTTCCTTGAGTGGCTTGCTGAAGGCTACAAGGACTTCGGGGCCACCCTGGAGTTCGTTTCGGACAAGTCAAGCGAAGGAAACCAGTTTGTCAAAGGTTTTGGTGGTATCGGAGCAATCCTTCGGTACAAGGTTAATTTCGAACAACTTGCTGATTATGATGGCGAGGATGAATTCTACGACGGCATGTGTCCCAAAATGCTGACTACATCTTCGTCAACTTCATACTAATTACCTCTCCAGATTGACGGTTCAGCGGCCTCGCAGGGAGCGAGGATGAAAGGCCAGAAGGTCCAAAATTGGACCTTTTGACGGCTCGCCCGATGCATCAGAAAGGCGGCTCCGAAGGCGAAACCGTAGCTTTCACGGTTGATACCGTGATGCGACCTGGACAAAGCTTTGTGCAGCCGCTCAGAGGTATGCTCTTCTATCTTTAACAACTCGATTGGTTTGTTTTAACATGCTTTATCATGCAACAGGGCCATCCAAGCTCCGTAACATGGTCACCAAGGTTGCCTAGAGGCTCTAGGTCGACGACTAGGTGTAATTCGCACAAGGATGGTAGATTCGCTACGCATAAATCGACAACCATCCACACAGCGAATTGTTGAGCTTATGTGTTTTGAACTGGCGGTTAAGTTGGTTTGTTCTGGCAATCCTCTGGAGCCAGAGTTGCTCTCGTTTCATGTTGAACTCGCGTCAAATTACCATTACTCTATTAAAAAAAAATCTCTTCCAATAGACATTTGCTTCCTATATTATTAGTATGATTATTTTTTCCCCATAATCGTAGTAGTATATAAAACGGCCCGATATCCCTCCCTCTTGGAGTGATGACTCTAATACCTAACTCCATTTTGGTTTGAAGCGGAGCAGGTCGCAGGAGTGTGTCACTAATACCAACCGCGCATGACGTGTTTTATATAGAGAGAACTATGCTACTTTCGCTGTCACAAGTTGGTTGGCCCATGTTCCCAAATGTTTGCAATTCTCAGTGATTTTCCTCAGACTATCCATGATTTCAGGCACAACTTCCTTATTCTGATCGGTCTCGCTTTCTACCAGGAACACATATTTCCAGGCTTGTATTTGACTCGGCCGCGTGCTTATACTCGTGAGATTCACCCCAAAGTCCTTGAAAATCAGCAGAGCATCAGCCAACGTCCCAAGAGTGTCCTGGCGAACCATGAATGAAATCAAAGTTTTTTTCGTTTTTGAGACAGCAGAGGACTGTTTCTGAGTGGGGGATTCTCTGGTAGATTTAGGATGAAATTGAGTCGAATGCTCTGACTTCACATTCCTCAGCACCAAGAAGCGTGTGGTGTTATTGGCTGTGTCCTCGATATTCTTCTCCAGGATATCCAGGCCGTAATGTTCCCCTGCAAACTGGCTAGCTATGGCGGCGTTGACCTCAGTTGTTGTCTTCAACACGGTCTCGGCAGCTTTCGACGTAGATGACACATCTTGCCTTTCCACACCTTTGAAGTGTTTCGCTAAGAATTTTTCGCATTGACCCCACGCCTGCGGGTGTGTGTAAAGCTTGGTGATAGAGCTGTAATCTCGTTCCCCAGCCGGAAGGAGACCTCTTCGAGCCAAAAGGCAGTGGTGTACTGTAAGATAATATTCACTGCACACTTTCACATCGCTGTAGAAGTCATTGCGATCCACAAGGAGATCCAGTGTTTGAACGACCGATCCATTCGTTGAGTTCTCGAAAGGAACGATGGCATAATCTGCCCCTCCGTTTTGAATGGCAGCGACAGCATCCACAAAAGATAGGCATGGTATAAGCTCAAACGAGTGTCCGAATGTCTCAACTGCGGCCTGCGATCCTTAATTAATGATGCTAAGACTTCAATTGCGGACTGATGGTGTCTGACCTGGTGAGAAAACGATGCCGTGGGGCCTAGGAACGTTACTTTGAGGGGAGCCATAGCGTCGTCAACATGCCACCCTTCGAATTTTAATAATGGCGTCCCAGAGTTTGGCTTAGGCCCAGCGAAACGGGGCCTTGAAGTTGACGCATTATTTCGGTCTCAACTTGACCTGCAGATCATTTGTGGGATACGTATTCTGGGGTATCGTAAACAAACAAGTCAAACTTCCATCGCAACCAAGGGACAATATTGTGTGTTTCGACTCATCGTGCAACCGCACCACGAGATTATCACTCGGTCAAAGCTTCTGATGAAGAAAGCTACATCACGGCTTCTAAGCTTGAGCAACTTGCTACGGACTGCTGGTCCAGCACGAGGTTATGCTTCGTTTACGGAACGTTTATACCAAGAGTTGACATGCCGCCGACTTCCCTTGTTTTTTGACTATCTTCATCCTCAGCCATCTCATCTCCTGGATCTAACATTAACAGACCTATTTCCCAAGTTAGGCTCATCCTCTCAAAGACAAACAACCCTTCCGACAACCGCTCACCCTTCGCATTTGCCGCCAGCCCACCACCTAGTCTACTTTCCCCCCCAGGTCACCCTCTCCGAGCTCCTATCCGACGGTACCGATACCCTACATTTTCCTGGTGCACCCTTCAATAGGCGCCTGTGGGCTGGTGGCAGAGTTAAACTCGCAGTTCCAAATAAACTACTGCTCGACGGCGGTCGCGCCGTATGTATTGAAGAAATCCGCGATGTTATTGTCAAAGGGAAACCTGGCGAGGAGAAAATAATCGTCAAGATAGAAAGGCAAATAGGCGCAGTGGGGGAAGAAGAAGCGGGAAGCGACATTAGGAAACGAATATGGAGTGATGACCAGGACATGGGAGCGCACACGTCAGTCATCGAGAACAGAGATCTGGTGTTCATGCGAGATAAAGCCGCCGACCAGCTGGATCAGGACAAGGCGAAGTTCTCTCAAACCTCCAGGACAATCAAATGTGTGTAGAGTTCATTAATGCGACAGAATGCACCAGCTAACCCGCTTTACCCTCATCAAAGCTCCCACAAACCCGGAGTTCCGCTATCACATCAAGCCTACCAAGGCCCTACTTTTTCGTTTTTCAGCTCTGACTTTCAATGCCCATCTAATCCATCTTGATAAGGACTATACTCGGGACGTCGAAGGCTATCGAAACCTGCTTGTGCATGGTCCATTGACATTGACACTACTTCTTACAGCCCTCCGACACCATCTACATGGAAAGGGTCTGGCGATCAGGGAGATTAATTACAAAAATCTAGCACCCATCTATGTCGAAGAGAAGTTAACTATATGCGGCAAGCCCAGGTCTACTAGAGATACCACTTGGGACGTATGGATCGAGGGGAAAGACGGGGGTGTGGCTGTCCGAGGCACTGTTCACGTTGGTGGCGTTCAGGGAGATTGATCTTACGCCTTAAAGCCTCAATTGAAGCCATGATGATTATATCACCGCCTTCAGTTCACTCAACATGCCGCGTGGTCGTATGGCATATGCTGAGAAATATCTTGTCATTGTTCCATGCCTATACGCTGCCCAGCGACCGCTCAGAACCCCAGTGTAAATTTACTATGTTTATGTTTATTTACTATAGGAGTATGCTCATTATTTTTAGCATATACCTTCCTTAGTAGATAGCCTTCTCTCGAAGCCTTGAAGAAGGCAGCATAGTTCCTCAGAGTTATGCATATTAATGATATTATGTGTATTGTGGGTCGAGGAGGCTCTAGCGGAACGGAAGAATAATGTACCAGAAGGCCAGGCAATCGCTTAAATCCCCATGGAAGTTGGCTCTGTTTCCTTCTTTTTCTTCTAAAGTTCTCAATCATCAACTTTCGCGAATTGTTGTCCCACAAACTCTTCAGTGGTATCTAGACACAGAATGTGGTGTCGCCAACTAAGCTAATCTCAATAACCGCAACTTCAAAACAAATTGTGGTCCTTTGGATATATTACTTACTCTAGCAGCAATGAATGACTTTCGGGCACTTCCTCCTGTCGCCAGGTATGTTCCTCCACAGCTGAGGGCCGTCTCTTTTCTAACTTGTGGTTAATTAGGACCCTTACTGCACTTACTTTCATTGAATCAGCGTTGATTCACAGCGGCACCCTCAGCCATTATTTTGTCCCCTTCATCCCTCAACTCCTCTTCAGGCTTCGCCCCGAGCTATGGAGATTATGCACTCCGTATCTTTTGACGGATCCGAAACTGAATTTTGTATTTGACCTTTATTTCAGTATGCCAGCCATGATGGACCCTGCTGTCATCTGTGTTAATGTATGTGCAGTGTACACCTATTCCAGCAGACTTGAATTTGGCTCGCCTCGGTTCAGCACGCCTGGAAGCTTTTTCATATATGTGCTTTTTATCGCCTTTGCTATTATGGTAAGTCACATATGCCCTGATAGAATATATTTATCAGATAAATCTTCACTTTTCTCCCTGTCATATGTGCACATCACGTCTTGGTTCTTCTCTTATACCCTACAAACCTCGCATATCTGCCCGCCCAGCCAAATTCTAGCTGAAGCGGTTCCTGAAACCGAGGAAGATCACCCCTGCATCGCATATGGTACCTACTTCTTGATCCTTACAGGGCCATGTACATGCGGGTATGGTGGGACTACCAGTGAGATAGCCTGCGTGATAATCGATTTACGCAGGCGCTTTTGGTGCCCTACATTACTCTAGACCGTGTTTCTGCATTATCATGTACCTCACTTCTCGTAACTATTCTACTTTTCGCTCTCACTTGCAATGATATTAGTGTACCCCGGTCAATGCTAACAACCTGAAGCTCACCGCAGGGTCTTATCTGGGAGCTCGGGTATTCACACAGGGTAAGCTTAGTGCGAGTTTCGTATCTTGTCGGATGCTAATACCCTGCAGCTTTGATCCTGGCATTTGCATACACATATTCTCAAGACAACAAGGGTACTAAGACCATGTTCTTCGTAGTCGAAATACCCACCTTGCTTTTGCCTTGGGCAAGACTTGCCTTAACTTTCGTTATGAAGGGGTGGTATCTCGCATCGATTGAGTTCACGGGTATAGTGGCCGCTCACTTGTATGACTTTCTGACTCGCATATATCCAACCTTTGGTGGAGGGAAGAATTACATTGTCACACCAACGCTCATTCAGAGATGGTTTACCGGATCAATGCGAGGAGGTCGGGAACGCGTATACGGGCGAGCGTACCGACCCCCGAACAACGAAGGCCAGAGCTCCTCCAGTGGTTGGACGTCCTCTGTCCGAACTGCCTGGGATAGCAGAGGTTCAGGACGCCGGCTCGGGGGAAATTAGTAGAGAATCGGCAACTTCCTCCAAAGGATGTATATAACAACTCGATGTGACCCCAGCAATGCCTACGGGGTATAATCCACATGTCTTTGAAAATAAATAAAGAAAGAAAGAAATAAAGAAAAATAATGTCCAATTTAATATTATTAATTGTGGTTGGACACAGTTTTCTTGCTTGGGACTGGTGTCTGGCACGTGATTTGTGGAATTTTGTTCGCTAGCCTAATTGGTCACTGGAGCTCTCGCCGCACTTGAAATTTTTCTGGATCTTCTTCGCTCGCGGCAGAACAAAATCTTGGGTCCAGGGAGTGCATTTTCTCGTACTTTTCCCCAACACTAACACCCGCCTTCCTTATATACACTGAGCCAGCCTGTTCTCAATAGCAGTCGCCATGGCCAAGGAAACGGTGGACTACACCATCAAGCCGGAGGCTTCAACCTCCAACATTAGCACAGAAGACTGGCCGCTGCTGCTCAAAAACTACGACAAGCGTATGTTTGCGTTAATCCTCCTCTCCGGTCTATATCTTCTTGCATGGTTTTGTCGTCTATTCGTCCGAAGTAGCCGTTGCTGATTGCTCTCTATAGTCATGGTCAGGACTGGACATTTCACCCCAATTCCCGCCGGGTCTTCTCCTCTCAAGCGAGACCTAAAGTCGTATGTTAATTCCGGTGTGATCAACCTCGACAAGCCGTCAAACCCATCCAGTCACGAAGTTGTTGCTTGGATGAAGAGAATCTTGAGGTAATTCCTGTCTTTGGAGTCTTTGTCGGGCGCCGAGTGCTGAAGTATTGTCCTCATTGAACAGAGCGGAAAAGACTGGACACAGTGGCACACTTGATCCCAAGGTTACCGGTTGCTTAATTGTTTGCATTGATCGCGCTACCCGTTTGGTCAAATCCCAACAAGGTGCCGGAAAGGAGTACGTTTGCGTTATCCGCCTCCACGACAAAATCCCCGGTGGAGAGGCTCAGTTCAAGCGGGCTCTCGAAACCCTCACCGGTGCTCTTTTCCAGCGCCCACCCTTGATTTCCGCGGTCAAGCGCCAGCTCCGTATCAGAACAATCCACGAGAGCAAGCTCTATGAGTTCGACAATGATAGGCACCTCGGTGTCTTCTGGGTCAGCTGTGAAGCTGGTACCTATATTCGTACTCTCTGTGTTCACCTTGGACTGCTTCTTGGTGTTGGCGCACACATGCAGGAACTGAGACGTGTGCGAAGTGGAGCTATGGATGAGAACAAGGGTATGGTTACTCTGCATGACGTCTTGGATGCGCAGTGGCTATACGACAACCAGCGCGATGAGACCTACCTACGCAAGGTCATCAAGCCCCTTGAGTCTCTCCTCACGACCTACAAACGTATCGTCGTCAAGGACAGCGCAGTGAATGCCGTCTGCTACGGCGCTAAACTTATGATTCCGGGTCTTCTACGCTTCGGTAAGTTATCTTGTTGTGGGATTAGCGTAAGAAATTAGTGCTAACTTATCATAGAGGCTGGTATCGAGCTCGGTGAGGAAGTGGTGCTCATGACCACTAAGGGTGAGGCTATCGCAATCGGTATTGCCCAGATGTCTACTGTGGAGCTTTCTACCTGCGACCACGGCGTCGTTGCCAAGGTCAAGCGTTGTATCATGGAACGTGACCTGTACCCTCGCAGATGGGGCTTGGGTCCTGTTGCGCTGGAAAAGAAGAAGCTCAAGTCTTCCGGAAAACTTGACGTAAGTAAATGTACACTTCTCAATCACATGAGTTCCGATTATGCTAACCTTGATTTTAGAAATATGGACGGACGAATGAAGTCACTCCCGCCAAGTGGAAGTCCGAATACAAGGATTACAATGCGCCGGAAGAAGGCTCCGCACAGCCAGCAATCGAAGCAGCTCCCAAAGAAGAATCCTCTCCGGAGCAAAATGATTCTAAGATGGACATTGACGACTCCAGGGAAGATGACGAGAAGAAGAAGCGCAAGCGACATGAGGGCGAAACCGCTGAAGAGCGCGCTGAGCGTAAGCGCAAGAAGAAGGAGAAGAAGGAAAAGAAGGAGCGAAGGAAGTCCAAGCAGGAGAAGGATGACAGTGACGACGACAGTGATTAGGTCATTCCAGGAAGTCACTTGCCAGATTCCGACTCTCGTCACAAAAAGCGCCATTACGCTTCCAGCAAGGCCATTTTCAGGCAAGGTTCCTGTACCATATTTGTTTCTTTTTTTTGGAGTCTTGGGTTGAAAAGGGAATGAGTTTTAATTTGTCTGATTTCTACACATGTCATTGTCTGGTAACCACGCAGCTAGTTCTGAAACATGTACCAGGATCTGTTTCTAAGACAAGATATACACAATGGAAGTAAAACTCGAGATAAATTCGATGAACCAGGTAAAGATTCAGGGTTTGCAGAATTGTGAAGTTGGCGCAGGTGGTGTGACCTCCCAAAGTTCTCCGCATCTACCACAAACCTCAGCCAACGACATACTTTCCTCCACATCAACCTCATTATCGACTCGCAGCAGTGATCGGGAACATTAAATTGATTACATATATACCCTTAAGAAAGACAGATATATCTATTACTTAGAAATACAGTGCTTCCACCTTGTCATGGCCGCAGAGCTCACGTCCACAAAGCTCAATGCGGAGAATCACCTGCTCCTAGTACCATCCCAACCCCACCCAGCTTCATGCACTTCACTCGAATACTGACACGAGATTCTCCTGACAGGATCAACCTCTCCTCCGATTGCCCCATGAGCTGGCTCGAAGAAATCTAAAATCCGTTCAGCGAATTGTTGAGCGGGAGAAGGAATATGTCCTCCCCACACTCAAAGAGGCGGCCAAAGCCTCGATGTCGAATGATCAGACGCCCGACCAAACCCTCGCCACGCTTGACGCTATGATATCTCGCATGCAAGGCCTGAAACGGAAGATGGAAAATTTACACCAAGAAGAGAAGAAGATCCATCACCAGTCGAGGAAACGCATACAACATCTCGATCAGCTCTACCAGATTCCCAGCTTGACTGACGTCAAGTACGACCAGTGGTCAAGAGTTCGGTTGGACAGGCTCGTGGTTGACCATATGCTGCGTTCGGGATATACGGAGAGTGCCCAGCAGCTTGCCCGAGAAAAGAATATCGAGGAGCTTGTGGATCTCAACGTCTTCGTGCAATGTCAGCGGATCGCCGAGAGTCTCCGCCATGGAGAAACCAAGGATGCTTTGCAATGGTGTAGTGAGAACAAGGCGGCATTGAAGAAGAGCCAGGTCAGTAAATCCTATGTACCAGTGCTCTCGTTTATCCATGGCCTAATCCGGTGAATACAGTACAACTTGGAGTTTGAGTTGCGGCTGCAGCAGTACATTGAAATGATCAGAACAAGAGATAGAACTAAGTTTGTGGATGCGATGGTGCATGCCAGAAAGTATCTCGCCCCCTATGATGAGACACAGTCATCAGAGATTCATCGGGCTGCCGGTTTGCTTGCTTTCCCTCCAGATACAAAAGCCGAACCATACAAGGTATTTTGGCCCCGTCTCTCAAATCGAATTGATCTAACATAGCGTAGTCAATGTACGCCTCTGAACGGTGGACGTGCCTTTCTGACTTGTTTATTCGCACGCATCATGAACTTCTCTCATTGCCTTCTCGGCCATTGATACACATTGCTTTATCGGCAGGCCTATCCGCTCTGAAGACTCCCTCGTGTCATTCAGCTTACACCTCTTCGAGTTCCAATCCCCATTCAACCACCACATCTGTCTGCCCCATATGTTCGACAGAGTTAAATGCGCTTGCTCGAAATTTACCGTACGCCCACCATACCAAGAGTTCCGTCGAAAGTGATCCGATTGTCTTGCCAAACGGCAGGATATACGGTCTTCACCGGTTGCTGGATATGAGCAGAAAGCTCAGCTCAGTCCAAGCAGGCAAGGTCAAAGATCCCACAACTGGTGAGATTTTTGATGAGAGTGATATGAAGAAAGTCTACATCATGTAATGACCTACGTGGTGTCCGAGCTTCATTTCCAACTCATTTCAATGGCTTTATACAGATCGTTTGCGCAGCATATGGCGGGTATTATATTAGTTTTTGTACATATAGGCTGGGAGTAATCCTAATCACTATCGGATTCATCTGTTTCCGCAGATCTCTTCTTCCTCTTTCCAGTGGTCCCAGATATAGGGCGGTCGTTCATCTTAAGCTCAAACACGTACATCCTCGCTTCTCTATCCTCGCCCCGCCAGCCCCCTCTTCCACCATTCTTCCCTTCAATCTCCCCCAGAGTCCGCGCATGTGAGTAACCAAGATAACACGCCCAAGGGAACCTAAAACTTGTCACAACCCTCAATCCAGCATGCCGTGCTAAGTCTCTAATATTCCAGAGCGTGTAAGGCTCCCCTTCGAACAGCGTAACCAGTACCTGGCCGGGTTCAGTCCTGCGCTCGTTTTTCGCCTTTATCGCACCATTATCGTCATCGTCCCCTTCACTCGCACCTTCATCAGGCTTATCTCCATCCGCATCAGACCCCCATCCATCCTCCTCCTCTTCCTCATCTTCATCAAGCTCCTCGGGTCTCCCTGCCAAAAGTGGCACACATGCCTTGAAGAACGCAACAAGAAGCTCCTGATTCGCCCTAACCTGCCGATTCACATCCGTTGAAAGCCCGCCCACATGCGGGAAATTAAAACATATCATATCCCATGGCCCACCTTTATCCTTCTTCTCATTGTCCCTCCCAGACTTAGTACTCCGGTCGTATCTCTTCCAAGCAGGTATTTTGCGCTCTTTTCTCGAAAACCCAATCCGGATATCCTTCCCCCCCCCCGGGGCGGACGCGAGTTTCTTCGCGTCGACGGAGAAGAGCACCTTCGGGCTCTGGGTTTCGCTATCCTTGGTTTTAGACTTGGAGGAGTCAAGGATGTCGGCGATATTCTTCTCGGCTTGCGGGTATTTGGCATCGAGTGTTTCTTTGGAGTCGTAGCATGTTGCTACTAGATTTCTGCAGCGGTGGTGTGTAGCTAGGGAGTGTGCAAAGGAGAAGTCGCCTGTTTATGCATTTCGACGAGTCAGCCTTCGTGTCTTCAGGATATTTTCGTCATGTAGGTATGTATTGCCCCTCAATTGAAGATCTGGGGAAAGTATAAGCGGGGAGGGAGTAAGTAGGTAGCCAGAAGCCAGCCGAGTGTGCATCAAGGAGTATATATCATATCTCTAGAATTTCTTCCGCCCCTAGGTAGGCAGGCAATTGTTTTCCCGCCAGTCCACAACCTCCGTAATAGATATATAGAGCAACGCGCGCCATTCCAAACAAACCAAACTGAAGACGAAGAAGAAGAAAGGAAAAGAGGCAACTCACCCTCTCCAACCAGCAATATCCGATCCGCTCTCCGAAACGGCACAATCGGCCTTCTGTGCTGCTTCTGCTGATGCTTCTCATTCTTCGCAGGCGGTACCTTATTTTCCTTATTTGTACCATTGCTGTTGCTAGAATTATTCTTGGTGGAGAGCTTCGCAAAGGAACTCATCTTGCGATGTTTCTTGCCCGTGCCATGACTTGTATTGGGATTGGGGTTGGCATGTTGGTGTTGATGCTGGACTCGGGCTCTTTTTGGTACCGTCATTGGTCGTTTTCGTGCTTGAATTTATTTGATTATTTTTTTGGTGTATGCGGCAGCTATGATCAATGTTTGGGACTGTTAAGGGAGTAGTTTAGTTACGAGGGGTAACAATAAAATAATGTGAGCGAGAATATTAAAAGTTTATTATCCGTTGCTTTCGATATAAAAATTTAAGGTTGGGTCGGTCACACGAACACAAACGGGCCGAGAGAACGCGGAATCTACTACTTAGATATTGAGTAAATGCCTCTCGACAGAACATATACGGTTTAAGTTCATCCAAAAAAATAATAAAAAAAACGCTTTCTATGCCCTGATTAAATAATAATAATAATAATATATATACAACATTTATCACCAGATAACGGACATCGGTTTTATTCTGCGACCGACAGACTCCATGCTTGTCTGCTCCAGGGAATGCATGAGCATGAACGCGATAGTAAGCTCCAGTATCAATAGAGCGTATTCGTAACGGGAATGCGCGCAGTGCGCGCCGCGGAAAGGAAATCATTACCAGTATAAGGGGCGTGACACGGGTTTAAAGAAGATTGAAAGCAAAGCGAAGCCGCGTCTCAACTCAATCCATGAGCAAAGCTGAGTACAAGACCACCAACACCTTCCGACGTGGAAGCAATCGCAACTAAGCCAAACCTGCAGAACTACTTCCACGTGCATAAACGTGATCACGTATCACATGCTTGAGGAATGGTTCGCTGGCAATTGTTATTCTAGGATTCGAATCTTGCGAGTCATAAGTCACGAGCGCAGCGAATCTCTCATGCTCTGGCTACTGGCGCTGACGGGGTTAGAAGTAGGCAAAATCCCGACCTTTGGCTTGGCATTTTGCTTGATCTTTGCAACGGCGTATACGATACCACTAACAAACCCGACCAGGATTGCGGACACGCTAGGGAAGGTAACGGGGGCGTCGAAGAAGATCAGTCCAGAGAGAGCGATGGGAAGCTTGTTGAGAGCGCCAACCATTGAATAGGTAGTCGAGGATGTGACGCGAACACACCAAGCGGAGGTATACGAAATAAACACCGTGGACAACCCAGACAGAATTATCGCAAACATAATGCCATTGCGATCAGCAGGAGGGAAGTTACGTGCGATATTCGTGGGTGACCAGTCTTCTAGGAAACCGGAGCAGAGGACGAGGACGGGTATCGAAAGGAAGTTATTGTAGAACATGGCTAAATAGGCAACCGGTTAGAGCAATAGACCAGGGTATCGTAGAGGTCACTCACTATCAAAATCCTTAAAGTTGGTCAACTTAATCCTCTTGCGCATGCCCAAGACGTAAGATGAAGTGCAGAGACAGTTAACCATCATCCAAATATATCCGGAATTCAGTGTAGACACTTTCAATGTTGCATCGCCACTGCTTTCAACTGCATGCTTGATATCGGCCCAGGCAGCGATAATAGAGCTGAAAACCATAAGTCCGAACGAGAAGAGAGTGAGATTCGTGACCGAACCACCGAACCACAGGACCTCTCCGTAGGCGATGAGGATGATGGTCAAGTTCTTGAAAATAGTGTAGACCGGAATCGAAAGAAACTGCAGTGCCTTTGATCCAGTGTAGATCATACCGATAAGGAGGAGAGTAATGGGAAACCCTATGTGAAGGAACCGTCAGTTGAGTCGAGTAGGCTGATCAAATCGCAAACTACGTACACTTCCGAGCCTCATCCAAGTTGAAGTCACGGTATGTGATAAGACCACAGTATTTGCACGTTTGGATCGCAGTAATACACACGAGAGACTGGATTCAACGCATGGTAGTCAGCATGTGGCAACCCCGACACCTTGGGATAAGCGGAGCATACCTGTACACAGAGGAGGAAAAAATTGAGGTTGAAGTCCGAAGAGAGGACATATTTGTTCATAACAGTCATCAAGATTGATGAGCCGCAGTATGCCAGGACGGAGAAAGCAGCATTGTTGGCGACTGAATTGGATGGGGAACTCCTGGGCTGCTGAGACGGCGGTGGCGCCTCGAAATTCTTATTCTGGTCCAACTTCTCCATCTCGACCGCATAATCGTCGGGCTTCCTGCTGTCCGCCATGTTGGATGGAGAAGCGCTCGATTATGGGCGAGGTGTATGGGGACCGAAACGGCGACAAAGCGGGATACCGTAGTCAAATGGCAATCAAAAACGGGGGGCCGGGCCGATGAACGCGGGATTAGGGCTCTATGGAGGCTTCAAGGGAAAGAGAGCGACAGGGCAGGAAAAATGGAAGCGGAGAGTCGAAGATAAGAATCGAAATAGAAGAAAGAATAGGAGAGAAGTAGTAAAGGTTGCCGCGTGAAAGGGGAGCGAGACAGGCCAAAAAAGTTCTTGGACAGTAAGTAATTAAATAACGTGACAATACTGCATTGAGTTTGGCGCCACATCCGGAAACGGTCCTCTCTCTATGTTTAGGCCGGGCCGGATTGTGCCTCGTTTTCCGGTATACTTGGGGGGGAATGTGCTCGCAAGGGTGGGTGTGGGTATTTTTAGGTAGTATTATACTGTAGATGCATCAATAGTGCAAGAAACAAGTAGTATTGATGTTGCCTAGCTTTGTCCTATACCCACCCCTTAGATCAGCCCCATTCCCGCACAGATTGTAGACTCCTGCTGATTCCGGAGGCCGTATATATATTTTTGATCCTTCGTTTCTTTTCACCCCACCACCACACTATTCTACACTCCCCTTCCTCACCGACATAGAAGGCAGTTAAAGCAAAACTCCACGAACGGTCACCTATAAGCAAGAGCAACGCAAAAGAAGAACATCACAACCTCACAATGCCCCACGATGCCTCACCCAAACCCCTCCAACGAGACATAGACGAGCGTGATCTCTCTGACGACGACGACGCCCTCTTTAAAGCCTTAGAGGAAGAAGAAGACACGACCTACCGGGCCCACCGCATCGAACAACTCAATGCCGAATTCGCAACAGCGCAAAAATCCGGAAACCAAAGAACCACACTCGTCGAAGACTCCCTCTACCCAACGCTAAAAAGCGACCAAGCCCTCCTCGACTTCACCACACAGACGCAGCGATGCACAATCCACTTCGCACACCCGGACTTTGCGCGGTGCGCAACAATGGATGAACATATTCGGGCGCTTGCGGCTCGGCATCAGGATGTGCGGTTCGCAAAGGTCGATGTGCGCGAAACGCCGTTTGTCGTAGAGAAGTTGAAGATCCGGGTTCTTCCGTGTGTGATTGGGTTTACGGATGGGGTGGCCGTGGAGAGGGTGCTTGGGTTTGAAGGGTTGGGGTCTGGGGGTAATGATGGCTTGGAAGGATTTAGCACAGCGACCCTGGAGAGGAGGTTGTTGGGGAAGGGGATCCTGTCTCAAACCCGGTTTAATGCTGGAGATGACGAGAGGTCGGGAGGGGATAGTGATGACGAGGATGATGCTGGGCAAGGAAGGAGGGGCATTCAGACTGGGAATACGCGAACCACTATGGATGGCGACGATGACGACTGGGACTGAAATGAGCGGTGCAGTCTACTTGCATGGTCTATGCTGTAGGGGCGGTTAAACCACACTCCAAGCTGGACGTGACACGAAGTCATTACCGGCTTGCTAAGAGCCAAGTTCGAAGTTTGCCTACGCATTGATACAACCGACCGGGCGTCTGCTTAGCCCGAAGCACGAGCAACTGTTCAGTTTCCAAGTATGTCTGTTTCATGAACGCAGACCGCTACTGGATTATCCGGTACCTGTTGCCCATACCAGCCAAATGACCAGTCAGACTTGCCCTACCGCCAGTGTTCCCCATCGCTGCTTCATAAATTGAACCAGCTGACTGCATAGAAAGTCAACTCGTAGATACAGACCTTTAGACTTGCACTGCACGGAAACCAAGCTACAGAATAGTGACCCTTGTGAATCGAAATGTACCACGACTCTGACATGCCTGGAAATGACATTGACTGCCTAGATAGGCCGCAGGCGATGCAGGCGATGCAGGCGGACACATGGCTCAACAGGCCGGGGCCGCATCGTGAAAGTGTTCAACAATAATAGCATAGGACCTGACTTGGCGGACGGCAAAGCTTCGGGCAACCACACCAAGCTCCTGAGTTGATGTATCTTAGTATTTTATAAGAGTAATCTTCAAATGAATGTATGGTAGCAGTAGCAAAAGAACAGTAAGAAGCAAAAGGGCTGAACGACTACCTAGTACTGCATGATCGTAGAGATAAAGTTACACGTAATGTAGAACGAACAGCGTGTCAAGCAAAGTGGAAAACCGCGAGCGGTGCCGAGCAAGATCACTAGAAAACACACAAGAATGGTGGAAATTTATACAAGGTTATCGAAAAAAAATTTCATGGACCCCATCATTTCAACAGTTGCGCCGGATACACTTCAGAGGTAAAACGCAAGATAAGAGCCCTGCGCGAAAACAGTGAAAAAGAAGCTGTTCATGATATGCAGACCCAAAAAAGAAAGAGAACAGGCATACGACTGCGGCTTAGATGGCGACATTCTTCATTTCGCCTAGGACCTCATTATCCAAGCACGGTTTAGAGGTTCCCTGGTTCGATTCGCGTCTTTGTAACTTCTCAGGATCCGCCTTATTCGCGGGCGGTTGCTCCCCAAAACCCTCGTTCTCCTTTCCAGAGGCTTGCGGAGTTGCGACCTCTAGTAGATCTTCACTCTGAGGTTCTTTTGTAGCGGGTTTGCTAATATCCTCAGCGGTCTCGCTTTCAGCACTTCCATGAACTGGGCTTGAGGCCTCCTCGGTGACACGGGCAAGTGGACTTGATATACCAAATTGTGTCTTGGGGCTCTGGGTAGAACTGCGATTTGGGAAACGGTGTGGTGACCTCCCACGCTCTTCACTAGGCCCCGGGCTCCCATAAGGGGACTCCTTTCCGGATCTGCTGCCAGTGTTGAGTCCCAAACCGTTGGGAGCTTTACGGCGAGGTGCCTTCCTGCCGTATTTTTGATCTGTCCTCCAACGCATGATTTCTAGGTAGGGTGGCTCCACATTCTGAGCCTTGAACTCCAGGAGCTTCATTTCATTCGAATCCTCGTCTACCACGGCCTTGCCGCTGCAGATATCGTCTGAGAAAACGGCAAGGAAAGCGGCCCAAGATCGGGCGATCACGTATTTACAATCGTAATCTCGACCGAAAATGATAACTTGACCCCATTTTCCCGCTGGCCCCGGGGCTAGGTCAATCGCGATGCAGTTGCCACCCCAATCACGAGCGAGCGGGATCCAAGCGGGGTGAGCATATGCCTTTTGAACTGCGCCTGGGGGTTGTGAGTCTTGTCGCTCGATCAGATCCTGTCTCCACATTGGGTTTGACGCCTGGGGAGGAGGTGTGGCGGAGGACGAGCTGGCTGTGGCCTTTGGGATGGGAGTATTGACCACGGTCGGGGCGGCGAGAAATTCTTCGTTCACCGTCCTCCAATTCTTCCACTCTTGGACGATTTCCTCACAGTCAAGGAGCATGCAGCCGAAGATAATGCCAGTCGGCAAACCAGGACGTTCCTGGCCATCGTGGTTCATCAGAGATTCCCGAACTTCCAGGGGAAGGCTGCAGTCTAGTTCATGTTCTAGCTCGTTGATATCATTCTGGGTGCAACCTTCGCAAAGATTGTCGTAGAGTTCCTCGTAATGATTTTCTAACCAGCGCTCTATCTTTCTCCACGAATGGGTTATAGGAGGGGGAGGCGGCGCCCCGTCGTGGAAGCTCTGCATTTGAATCTCCGGAGTTCCCTCTACCCCTTGGTCGGCAGACCGTCGAGTCTGAGAAGACATCGATCGCATTCCGGGCGAATAAGGGCGGTTCGGAGAACTGACTCCATTTATCTGTTCGTCCTCGTAGGGGCTCGTGAGATCGGGTCGGGACTCGATGGCGCTTGTCGCGATCGACGTAAGAGGCTCGTGCCGGCTTTGACTGAGAGGTACATGTCTACCTGTTCGATAGGGGGAGTCGTGGGACGCGTGTCGGTCGTAGGAAGTCATCGTGTGCCAAAAGGAGCGCCATGCTGAACCGAGGCTGTTGTCAAAGGGCAAGACATTAGAAAGGGTCAAATGGCAAGGAAGATGCACCGAGTCTGCAAGAAATACTCACGCGTTCGACATGCTGGTAGATCAACAGGAGAGAAGCAGGGCGACAGTAAAGACAAAAGGATTCCCTTCCAGGTTCTTATGCAAAGCGCCAGCGGATCATTGGACAATGGGTATGCAAGAAGGGGTATGGCCGAGCGGAAGGAGACAGGCGGCTAGGAGAGCGAAGAAAGGGAGGACCGAAGGGTTTGACAGAGGGCGGAAGAGGGTTTGAAGGAGAAAAAAAAAGAGTGTGCTGAAATTGGGATTGGATCTTGATGGTGAGAGTAGTGAGGAAGAGGAAACGGTTCCAGATCAAAGTTGGAGAGGGAGAGGGAAAGAGGAGAAAGAAGAGAAGGGTGGTGGACTTGGAGGTGGGTGGAATGGGATGCGATAGGAATGATATCGACTTGCCTCGAGGGAAAGAGAGTGGGAAAAAGCAAGCGGACAAACAATGATAATCAGGGCCTCTTCCGCTTCTCTTCAGGGTTCCTCGAGTTAGTCTAGTGTGTGGACTGGGCCTGGTTGTTATTATTATTATTATAATTATCCTTCTCCTTGGGAGAATAATGGGTTTAATTTGCGTTCCCTTCGCTCAACCCCTGGGAAGGAGCCCGAGAATTGGCAACTCTCTCCACAGGCTCTCTCGCCTCCGTTTCGCTCTATGCAACGGCCTATCGCCCTATCCATGCTTCGATTCTCGATACCCCAACTCCTGGTTACTATTCTTATTATGGCTAACTAGTTAATTAGTTATTTGCTCATCCTTAGATAATCAATTTGGGGCGGGAATTTGTCCTTGTCACCAGTCACCACTGCAATTAGCCTTTACCGAGTGCAGGTTGATGAAAACAAGCACCCACATTCCTGGCCAAACAGACAGCCAATTGCAGCATGAACCCCAACATCAACCCAAGATTGACTGATTGAGGCACTCCCTACGGAATATTCCTTCGGCTCTTGGCCATAGTTGGACCTGGAGAGTGGACTTGGCGAGCGAGCACTCTCTGTGTATCTTACGGGGCTTTGATAATGTTCAGGGTGAAGAATGAATTGTGAGAAGTGAGAGAATCTGACATAGGGATTGCCATGAAAGATTGAACTTCGGTCAACCTAGCTGTAGGTGTTCGAACCAAGTAGGGGACACGAAAAGACAACGAAAAACAACGCTGGAAGGCCACACCACTGCTATCCTGACTTGGAGTTCTAGGGTAGCGACAGTGGACAGCGGGGCATATGGAAAAAAGGAAAGAAACACAATAAACGAAAGTGGCGCCTGGATAAGACGGGGACGGTAAAGGTAAGAATAGAGGTGACCGGCAGCCAAGAAAGGCACCGCGGAAATCATCGTAGAGCCAGGAGGAAAGGCTTCATGCTAATACTCACACAAAAGTATGCCCTTGAAATAACGCTCAAAACATGACCGGACTCCAGGCCTGATGCAGCCAGGCTTATACATGCATTCCCTAGTAGCATGAACCATACCAAAACACCGAAACCCTGCCACAAAGACACTGATGAATCTAGCTGCTGGACGAAGTAACAAGCGAGAAAGAGCATCGAGACCCGGGAAAAGCGAATTCGGGATAATCCAGATAAAATGAGTGTTGAAATTGTTGATATCCCCAAACGGGTGAGAGAGCAAGAGGACGGCTGCTCATTGCAACCATGGTGATGCCGTAAATTTCATGGAAGAGTCGTGTAAAAAAGGATACCACCCGTGTTGAAGTCCGAACCAATAGAGTTATGCAAGTGAGCTCTGAATGCCGCTCGATGGGATGCCCGGATTGACATCAAGCTTCAGTATCCGGCGTAGATCATCCTCCATCTTCTTCGTATCAACCGCGGGCGAATTTGCACTGGCAGGCAAATGCTGGGAAACAGGAGAATTAGAATTAAGTCGAGGGTAGCAAGTTGAATTCTGCCGATGAGCTGGAAACTTTGGAGGAGGGTAGGCTCGGGACGACGAGCCGTATGCTTGTCTTGGAGTGCTTGGTGCATTTCCCGGGTTGGAAGCAAGAATCCCGCTCCCAAGAGTAGAATCGTGTAAATGGTGAGTCTGTGGAGATTTGAAGTGCGTATTATGGGACCCTGGGCGCGGTCCAGATCCAGAATGAGATGGCCTTTTACCTAACGGGTCGATATGGGAGTGGATGGCTGGCGGGCCCGAGCTAGTTCTCAAGGGAGTCGCAAAATGCGGTACCATCGGACTGAGAATCGGCCGCTCTTGCTTGTGATTGACTAGATCATGGCTCGACTGAGAAATAGAGGATGGCCGCTGTGGACGAGGGTTGAGCAACAAAGTCTTTAAAGCTGCCGTCTTCGCCTTTCGTTCGTCCTCATTAAGATCCTGCAACGTTGGAGACGGAGAGCTAGCTGATCGTAGAGCGTTCATGCGATCTTTATATGATGGTGCAAAGGAAGGCCCAATTTGGGAATTATGTAGATCCGAAGCTCCCATTTCTAGGGGAAACATTCCAGTTGTATCGTTGTTGAACTTCCGATGTTGAACTGCCTTGGAATCAGTCTGTGGTGATCGGCCTCGAGGACTCGGTTCGGGACTTTGCTGAGGCTGAGACCTTCGAGCTTCGACTGCAGCTTTAAAAAGGAAATCGAGAGGCGTCGACTCTCGTTCCGCCTGTGGAACTAGCGGACGCGATTTGGGTTTTGAAGGCGTAGTCTCAACATCTGCATCAACATCAAAACTGTCGCTATCATGTTCTAGCGTAGGTGCAAGATCAGACTCAGGAAATGAATTGGAGAAAAAGCTTGGGATTGGTAGAGCTGAGGGCGCTGGCGATGCGTGGAAGGTTGGGCCGGCGTAATGTGTATCTTTCAACTGAGGCGTTGCAATGTCATTGTTTGGATGCGAGGAGGTATGGCGATGGCCGGACTTGTTGACTGGAGATGTTCTGGATATATCACGGGGCTTCTTTGTAGATCGATTCCCCTTCTTTTTGGACAAGGTGACAGTGCCCGAAGAATCAGTTGCAGCTTCTCTAGGACTCACGGGCTCGGGTGGCGATGAGGGAGGTGTCGCCAATGCCGAAGCATTCTGGGCCGAAGGGGTTGTGATTCTCTTCTGATTGCGACGATTATTTCGAGGGCCTTTCGGCGTCGAAGGAGTGGGAGATTGGGTCGACATTGCGACAGCTCAGCGTAATAAAAGAGCCTTATTTCAAGATATATGACGGAAGTGATAACAGTTAAGGATAGCAACGAGGTAAGAAGCAGTAACGAATAAGAAAAAGCTTCCTGGCAGCCTGTACCGAGGAATAATTCAACGCTGAATTACTACCAAGTGATGCCGAACCCAGCTAAAGGTCGTGATGATGACGGCTAATCTGGTTGAAGGAAAGCAGCTCAGTCTAATTAAACGATCGAGAAACAGACGAAGAACGCAGTGAATCGGAGCTTGAACTGACGGTTACGTCTAGAATAGGTGAAAAGGAAAGGAGAGAAGTAGGAAGAAGGGTTTGAGACATTATTGTATGATTGCCGACATTGAGAATGGGTGGTTCGAGATAACGTCAGGAAGACCTTGGGCAATGACTTGAGGCTGGTTGATGAATCGGGCGGGGATCAGGCTATGACTAAGGCGCTTGACCGCCCCACGCCACCTTGACCTTTACAGTTCAGCTGTCACTGCAAACAAGACAAACCTGGACCAGCAGGTAATTAGAGGCCCTTCTATGAGGCCTAGCTTTATCTGTTTCCACAACATCACTAGGATCTCACAAGGTATAAAGCTAGACTTCTCACCCGCTTAATCCTGTTTCTCTCAAAAACTCTAACTAACGTGCATCCATAGCTCTCATCCTCGAGTCATCAACGTCTGATAAAGCCCGTCGCGAACTCCGTAATCTGGCCCATTCTGCCCCTCCTCATTCTCCGCCCTAAGGTTCCCGATACCATTAAAGCTTGTATACAGAATGGCCGATGTCGAAATGAAAGAGGCTTCGTCCTCCAAGGCGAAGGTCGGACCCAAGGCAGAAGGAGCCAGTGATGGCAAGAAGAAGTTCGAAGTCAAGAAGGTACAACCACGCTACATACACTTGGAATTTGTTGGAAGGTCGGTTTTGCTAAAGTGGATTTTCAATAGTGGAATGCCGTTTCTCTATGGGCATGGGATATCGTAGTCGATAACTGTGCTATTTGCCGTAACCACATCATGGACCTCTGTATGCTGCGTCCACTCTCCCCATCCAACTTTGTGTGTCCAGAGCTAATATCTTCGGCATAGGCATCGAGTGCCAAGCAAACCAAGGCTCATCTACTACAGAGGAGTGTACGGTCGCCTGGGGAATTTGCAATGTAGGTGCTGCCTACTGAATCTTGACTTTAACCGAACACTGACAACTAACTAGCACGCATTCCATTTCCACTGTATCTCTCGCTGGCTGAAGACCCGTCAAGTGTGCCCTCTTGATAACAAAGACTGGGAATTCCAGAAATACGGTCGGTAAACGCACAGATTTGTGAGGACGAGGGATGAAGCAGTCTGCTGTGCAGCTAAGGTTCTTGGGCGGCGTTTGGGTCATCACTTTTTTAGTTCATTTCAATCCCTTTCCAGCTCATGAAGTAATGGACATGTAGACGTCAACGAAATGTGATGCTTTTCCATAACTAAAATGAAGACGACACACATCACGCGACTTTGACCCCATCTACCACAACCCCTGCTCCGCCGGCAAACGGAACCAGCCACTTTTCGGGATTTTTATTGTAAAAGGGCCATGCGGGGATAACAACAAGCCCAGTTATGAATGTACCAGCCAAACCCGTCCAGAGCGTTAGGTGAATATCTTGGAATATGTACCCGACCAGGAAAGCGACCACCTTGGAAACGTCAATCGTTGTCAGCAAGGCACGTAATATCGAGGAGCAAAAGGGAAATTCGTAGACTCACCCCTGATGCGATCAAGAGTGCCGTGGATAGAATCTCCGTATTATGTTGTCCATGGAAATCCTGCTCGGATAAAAGTGGCCAGGTTAGCATTGAGGGATTGGCGCGATAACTTAAGTAGGTAGGACAGTATGTCGCGGGAAAGATCAGAACTCACTATTTGACCTTCGACGGCATCTTGAATAGGAGAGAGGACAGCGTCCATTATGAGAAAATTGTCTTCAATCAACGGACTGCGGCCTTTGGAAGGTCTAAAAGTGGTGTGGATGGTTGCGGCTCACTCCTTTGAGTTGAGACTAACCTGTCTAGACTCCGATAGCCTTATTGACAGCCTGAGGCGGAGATGTTTACCGCCTTTATCGATAGCCACATTGTTTCAACACCTGGGCCTTTGAGGCTATTGGGGAAGGAAGGTATGAATTGGAATGACGTGCTAAGTGGAGGTATAGAATTAATTTCGTATTATTTCCCTCTTTTGGGCTGATTTTTGTTACTTCTAATGCATTTGCGGTGTTGATGTTCGCGCATCCTGAAAGAAGGGCTGCTACTGAAATATCAAAGTGGTCGTATATCTATCTATATTTCATTATTTCAGGCTTAAATGTATAGTTAATCTGTCAAGACCGTGAACTCCAGCCTGGCTTGCTGTTATGTTTCTAACAGACCAAAACATGGGGATCTTGTTGAGTATATCTAAAACAAAGACTCTGTAGACTTGAGTCTCTAATTGGAAAATGGAGGTACATAATAATGCATGCAAGTTCAGTAACTCACTATCGCACCATCGTGGGCGGGTTCCAGGAGTTTCCACTGGCAGGAGATGTTCTGGGAACTGAAACGAGCGATTATGAGTTCCGCGATTTCGTCGAACCTCTCGGTAGCCAAGGCCAGGATGGTTGGACCGGCTCCAGAGAGGCAAATTCCAAGAAGCCCAGGCTGTGTGCTTGGGGTCATTGAGCGGAGAATTTCTGTGAGACCGGGGATGAGTGTCTGGCGGTAGGGTTGGTGAACCTTGTCCTGCATAGCTAGATAGATCATGTCCGGATCAGGCGGAGAGGACCCTAAGGCTGCTGGAAGTAAAGCAGCGCGTTGCAGGTTGAAGACCTGGGAGAGTTAGATGTTGAATAGTCTAGGTGAAAGAACGGATGGGGAAACGTACGACATCGGCTCGTGAATAGCTTGTAGGCAGAACATTCCGAGCATTGGCAGTCGGCACCACAAAGTCGGGGATGATGGCAATTGCTTTGATTTCCTTGGCCCATTGGAACTTCCTATAATGACCGATTCCGAGAGGTGGCTCTGGTGGTTGCCGACCAGTGTCAATCCCACCAGCCGGGGCGGGAAGCACCTCACTGAGAGGAATTTCCTTGCGTGCCACATCTTCCGGCTTGAGCTCATTGAGGTAAGTTCCGACAAAGCCTCCGAACAGCGAGGCAGCCACGTTATCCGGATGTCGCTCTGTCGGTGAGTTAGCGCGCTGGAGCACCTTCAATGCACACGAGGAATGGATGTCTCACCAATCATTAAGCAATAATCAAGTAGTCGATCCTTGCTCAGACCCAGTTGACCTACTTCGTTTCCCAGCATCACACCCGCAACCACTGCGGTCCCCGAGGAACCAAGACCCCGACCCAACGGGATGGGATTTACAATATGAACCCGGGTATCGGCAGGGAATGCTCTCTGGTCATGGCATCTAAGTACGTACAAGGCTACACGTGTGATCAAGTTGACCTCGGGGTCCAGGCAGATCTTTTCGGAGCTGTTGCTCTGGTCGTCATACGTGACCACACAGTTCAGTGGCTGCTGCGACGACGTCTTGGCTGCGTTGATAGTCACCTGTAGCTCGAGATGGAGAGATAGCGCTAGACCGATGACATCGAACCCAGGGCCGATATTTGCGGATGAGCAGGGAACCCGAATGGCGAACGATTTTGAAGACATTGCGGGGAAACCAGTCACAGTGGGAGCAGGGAGAGAGAAGTGCGGCGGAGTGAGGGAGGAGCAAAAGACAAGAGAGGATGCCAATTGTCGAATCAATTGCTCTTTGGGCCGGGAGAGTGCTTCTGCAATAGAGATGCGTCTCTTACTATGCTATCCTAAGCACTCTGGCGTGGTTGTTTCGGTTTTATCTCGAATTGATATTTGATCGTTGAGCTATGACTACTCGAGACTTAGCACGCCGAAAAAGAGTTGAAAATTTTTGGATTCCAGGCCGACTTCGGGACGCCCAGCGTGTAAATTGCAAAACATGTCAATGAAAGTTTGGGTCCCGAGGCCTGCATCAAAGGTAGATCCAAGTGAGATCTCTGTAAGTTGATCTATCAACTGCCCGTCTTTTGATTCGCTGCATCTTTCCAATCAGAGCGGTCATAATAATAATTCACATCGCGGTCTAGACAGCAGGCACTCATACTTTTAATCGTCGCTGGTATTCGAGCCCGTGGTCCGCCGTGATACCCAAAATTCCAAAATACATTTCCTTAGCCCTACCAGTGCCTGAAGTGTTTCCAGATCTCACGAGGCCTAAATCCTGCGGTAGATATTAGAAGACCTTCAATTGAAGATAATAATAGGTCTCGGGAATATTTTCGATCACGCTCGCCTGTCAGATGGTTGAAGAAAGGGAATTCTTTCTTGTCTGGTGTCCACTGGCAGCCCGCGATTTGGCCACTCGGAGCCTCTGATTGTCTGATACGGGCTCCAGACCCTTCTATCCCTCAATGCGGAAATCTCTGTTAGTGTTCAGATGGTGTTCGGCGCTCGCCCCTCTTTTTTGGCATTTTTCCTTCGCTCTTCCGCTGCATATCTTTTTATTAGTATTATTCCATATCTTCAGACTCTGTCCCTTCTGAGTCTGTGGTCTCTTGTTCTTTTTCCAACCCAACTCTTTCTGAGTTACCTTTGGAATACGAAAGTTTTTTGTCGGCCGTGTGGATTGTGGCAAATTGCTTTGCCCATTGACTGACTCCGTTGCACTCAGGGCTCCAGAATACGGAGTACTAGCGGAACCCTGCATCATATCTTTCCTCAAGGTTATCAGCCCGTCTTGATCATTTTGGTCTGAAGACTACCCAAGAGTCAACACCCAACACCTTACCCCAGTATCTGTTATCAGAGCAGATAATTCAGTCAGTCAGGAGATTCAGTTATCTGACTGATCACCCGTTTTTCGTCTATCGAGCCACTATCCGGTTATATCAAGCAAATACTTCTGCGGTGAACTGATCGCAGAATTTGCTTAGAGGAGTTCTGACCAAACCCCTCCTTCTGCAACCACGGAGCGCCAGTGCTTCTTTTCGCTTTACTCAGTCAAGTTGGCGGGCCTTCGCTACTCCCAGTCCTCTTTCTTGCACCCTCTCCTGGGCCCCAAGTTCAGGGTCTTCTGTGGGGGAGACACCAGACCTCCATAACTAGGCTTTCCTAGACACCACGAATCTGGCAAACGCACGCGTATCGGTAATGCCAGGCCCTTGCGAGGGGTCTGGCTAATGGATGGAGGAACAACTATTCCGGGATTACTTCGCCCATCCTTATTCCTCTCGTGATTGGATACGATACACAAATACTGGCGACTGTCGACGACATTGACCATCTGCGGGTATACTGCGCAGGCAGTAGCCTCTTCTTCACCTAGTCAAATTCCTCCTTGAACAGCGAATCATTCGAAATGTCTGAGTCGGGGAAGTCCGAGAAGTATATGGATCTGACCAGGTTCAGCACACCAGTGCCCGAACTGGATGACCATCGGTTTCATTTAGAAAATCAGCCTCGCATTGAAGCGACCCCTGATGTGACGCTGAGCCGTCAAAATACCAACCACCAAGGAATGACCGAGGTGCCACAACGTCCAGACCTTCTGCAAGCTCAAGATGTTTATAGAGATTCCGGGCCGTTTTCGCGCGATTTTGAACAAGCAATAATGGACGATGATCGGTCTGCGAATGATTTGAATGCTGTGGGACGCCGCTTTTCGGTCGATCCCACTGGAAATGCCCGCCATGGTCGGGCGTATAGTCGTACGCATCAGGACATTGGTAACAGGTCGCGAAAGAGTTCCGTTTCGGCCAGATCATCGTCACCACCCAATTCCGTCGATGCTTTCGCAGACCCTCGTCGCCGGGAGCGCGCAAACACCCTAGAAAGCCATGGACCCCCAGATCTAGAGGCCATTCTCCAACGCACAGTCTCTGGTGGTACCAGACGACCAACTTTCAGCAATGCTAGTGCTATCCGACCCCAACCGGGTGACATACAGCTGGATGTTGCGGAGGACACGTGCATGCCGCCGTTTGAGGAACCCGGAAGAATCCCAGTCATTGATTACGAAGAATTGGAGGAATTTGTAGCCTTGAATCAGAGGGCGAAGCCTTCAATCGGCTGGCGCAAGCATAGCCTGACTTCACAAGGCAAATACTCGCGGGTTTTCCAAGACCTTCGCTCAGGGGCCAACAATGCTACTGAAGTTGATGAGAAGCGCCCCTCAAGCGCTGGACTTTCCTTCGAGGACTCGATGCCGCCCAAGTTCCACGAAAATTTTTTCGAAAACACCAACGAGAAAGGACTGCTAGACAAATTAAAGAACGAAAATGAACCGACTCGTTTTGGCTTCTTCTCCTCCGAATCACAAAGTACCGTACATGCGGCGGACCTAGGAGATCTTGTCTTCCCGGGGGACACTTTCAGAGACCTCTTCCAACTTGGGCCGGACGGCGGTGTCTGGTGGCTGGACGTCCTGAACCCAACTGAGGCTGAAGTGAGCGCGATTTCAAGGGCGTTCTCCATTCACCCTTTGACGACGGAAGATATCTTAACCCAGGAGTCGCGTGAGAAAGTCGAGCTTTTCAAGCAATACTACTTTGTTTGTTTCCGGACATTCTACCAGCTTAATAAGGATAGTGAACGATTCATGGAACCAGTGAACTTCTATATGGTCGTCTTCCGCGATGGTGTCTTATCATTCTCATTCACGGAGAATCCACATCCCGCCAATGTCCGGAGAAGAATTGGAAAGCTCCGTGACTATGTGTCGCTCAGCAGTGATTGGATATGTTATGCTATGATGTAAGTTCTTCCCAGCCTTGTGTTGGATGCAGAAACAAATATCTCAATCTAACTTGTGTAAAGCGATGACATCGTAGATAGCTTTGGGCCCGCAATTCGGGAAATCGAAGTTGAAACCGAAGCAATCGAAGACCTTGTGTTTATTGCGCGCATGGATGACTTCGAGTCATTCCTACCCCGTATTGGCAACTTACGGAAGAAGGTCATGAGCTTAATGCGACTCCTGGGCGGTAAAGCTGATGTTATCCGCGGTTTCTCGAAGCGCTGCAACGAGCAATACTCAGTGACACCTCGCGGCGACATTGGGCTTTATCTAGGTGACATCCAAGATCACGTTGTGACCATGATGTCCAATCTGGCGCATTTTGAGAAGATGCTCAGTCGGTCTCATACCAATTACCTTGCTCAGTTAAACGTGACAAACCTGGTTCTGGGGAACCATGCCAACAAGGTCTTGAGCAAGGTGACACTCATTGCTACTATACTAGTTCCGATGAACCTCATCTGCGGTTTGTTTGGGATGAATGTCCATGTGCCCGGACAAGATGTGCCAGGGTATGGATGGTTCTTTGGCATTGTCGGAGTCCTTGCTACCGTTGTTATTATCAGTGGCCTAGCTGCTCGGTTTTATAAACTTGTATAAAACAAGCTGTTGGCAAAATACGCATTGGTCGATGCTACTTGGTATATAGTACATTCAATTATTGTGTTTATAACCTAGTATTCAGGCAATCGCGTTTTAGAGTATTTCCCAATAACCCAGGAATACTTAATTTTGTCTGGGTTTCAGACTTGGAATTGTAAGTATTTGTCTTGTATTCTGATTACTAGCTCAATACGGAACTATATTTGGACAGTGGCTGTGCGAACTAATCGATGTGGCAGAGCAGCCAGCCCGCCCGCACCAGCAGAGAAGAATCCACTGCATCTCATCTTCAATCGACTACTGGGCATGATGGGGTTATTCCATTCATTGGAATACTAGCCATTCATGATACTGCTACACACCTTAATTCGATACAGCTGAGCTGAACCCTCCTAGATTCCGCATATGACTCAGTCTCGCTCTCATCCACCTCCGCGCTCACGAATCGGCTGCTCCGTCATGAGAGGGACTTGTTGCCGTCCTTCAGCCTTATTGTGATATCTAAATGTCACTGATGGCCGGAGGCTATACTGGAGCATCAGAATCCCCCATGCGACGAAAAACCACCCACTCACAGCATCACTTTGGTGCGACAGTGAGCCTCGCCATTGTCCGCTTCGCTTTACTTGTCGCCGTTGTTGCTTCCGCGTTTGCTACCGCAGTAGACTTCACGTCTCTTACTCCAGAGAAAGGACACGGCCACCTAGTTGCCAAAGATGACACTCTTGCGGCGTTTCCTTATTTTCTCGGCTCTTTCAACGGCCTGCTCATAGATAATGGGGCAGACGGGGCCGGGGAACCGCGGGGTTTGGATCTTGTCAGTCGGGCTCCTGACGACAAACAGCTTAGGAACAACCGATTTGAGCCAGGAGAAATAAGCATGGGTGCAACTCAGCGGTGGTCTTTTTCAGCAGACTCTGCGGCGAGCAACGGCGTCAATAATGCTCCCGATAAACAGAGCAACAACACGAAACGAGCAACCACCACCGTTTACCTATCCCTCACCATCTGCTCGCAACCCAAACTCAAAGAGTCGCTTGCGAACACTGCCCAGGACTCGCCTCCGCTAGCGGTTTATGTTTCAACTTCAAATTCCGTCCAGCAACCAGGGCCGGAAAATGGCGATGGAGAACAAACCGTTTATCACTCGGTGGAGGGGTATATGAGCGCGACTATAGCCACGGAGTCCAATGTGTACATTGGTATAACAGCCCCGGAAGGTGGGGATTTTGCTGGATCCTATTCCTATCAGGTGGCGGCGTCCACGGATGATTTCTTCCACAGAGTCGATGACCGGGCTGCTATGCTGACGTTTGTTGATTCGGGCTCAGAGACGGCCCTTCTCACTACTACTGATAAAATCCTCACTGAGGAGCAGCTGAAACAAGGGAATAATGACACATCTCTCTACAACATATTCGTAAACAACGCGAACAAAACCGATACATCTGGCTTGTCGCGATCCTACTGTGCCCTTGAGAAATACTCACAAGCTAGCAAGAAAAACAATGTTCAAGCAAGCATGTCCACCCGCAAGGGGGAATACACCGGACCTCAAGAGCAGTTCTACGTCACCGGCCTAAACCGCAGCTCGACTTACATGAGCGTCCTAGCGATAGGTAACTCGACTGATTCTGGGAATGGGGTTGTTGGCGGAGGAGGGAAAATCTGGAAGGCAAAAACCTTTCGTACGAAATCAGGTACTTTCATACCATCTATCCCATTCCAGGGCTATTCGCTGACAAGATCAAGATGGGAATTGCGACGTTATCTACGACCTAGACTTCTGCTCCGACATCGCCTACGCAGTCCCTTCCAACCCATCAATGAACATGTCCGAAATCCGCACCAAATATGACAACTACGCAGCAGACCTCTACAAAAACTTCAACTACTCCCTTCAACAAATCCAATGCAACACCTCTAACGAAACCATCTTCTCCATGGCCGTTGGCTGCGACGACTGCGCGGCCGCCTATAAATCCTGGCTCTGCGCTGTCACCATCCCCCAATGCGACGACTACTCCAGCACATCCAACGACTCCGCCGTCATGGTTCGCAACGCCATACAACGCTTCCCCAACGGCACAGAAATCGCCAACAACACACTCCGGGACAGCCCTATCACAAACCGTTCTAGAAACAGCGGCCTAATCGATGACCAAATCAAGCCTGGTCCTTACAAAGAGGTCCTCCCCACCGTCAAACTCTGTCATGACCTAGTGCGGAACTGCCCCATGTCACTAGGATTCGCGTGTCCACAGGGAAAGTACCTGGAGTATTCGTACAATACAAACAGCGGCGCAAGTCTCCAGGTGCCCCATTCTTTGTGGTCTCTTACGTTGACTTCTTCTATCGTTGGGACTGTGTTCTGTCTTTTCTAGATGACATTTTTGCATGTTTATGGAAGCCTTGCTTTTGGTGTTTTCTCTCCTCATATACCCACCTTGTCTGTATTGCGATATCGTCTTCTTGTGGATTATCATCCTCATCCTTCTGTTTTATAGTTTTGATGTTCGAAGGTAGATATCAAGAAGTTACATAGATACCCCTTAGCCTTAAGCTACACGTCATCCGTCCTTGTGAAGGACTATATGAACTAACCTTAACGTTCACTGTCGTTTCCGCCTACGCATGATTAAGAATGTAGTATATAATTGGTATTGTAACATTTTCGTGACGTGGTATCATAATAATCATCAACTATGGTATAAGGTCCAGTCTCCTGCAGGACATACTATAAAGACAACCTCTCGCTAAAGGGGAAAAACCCCAAAACAAAACAAGAGAAAAGAAGGATAGGAGAGTCATTTCTGTTTCCTCGGCATCGGAGTCCATATATTCTTCAACGTAGACGACGAGGAAGACGCTTCACGCCTCGGGGTACTTCCCATACTAGACAAAAGCTTCTGCGCCGCCGGCGTAAGCGATTTATTTGCGCCCCCGGAGCCCGGCGTCGCTGAACCAGGAGTACGGAGTCCAAATTCCAGCCAGGGACTGCTCGCGAACCGCGGTGTACCTGTGAGGGGGGTCTTGGTGGTCTGGGCAGTCTTCTCGGCCCGTTTCGTTCGGGCCACGCGGTCGACCATGCGGTGGTGGAGATCCTCTCGACGGCGGTTTTGCTTAATCTCGAATGGGTTGGGAGTTGCGTCGCTGGTGCCTAAGATGCGGAGGTCGTTGAATTCAGACATGGAGGCGTTTTGGGTTGTGGTTGGTTCAGGCTCGGGCTCATCTTCGTCGACGAATGCGTACCCGTTTACTCGAGGTGTTTCGCCTCCAGTGTATCCTACTTCTGTCTCTGTCTGACGTGGTCTACCGGCGATGGCGTCTTGAATAGCGGATATTGATGGCGATGGTGGTGGGCCATTGTTGGTTTCTGAAGGACTTTCTTCTGGAAGTCTAGTGTTCTGGTAGACGACTCGCTTCGGAGCGGCGCGCGAAACAGCTTCAGCCTTCTGTTGGACGGTCTCGTGCGTGTCCTCGATAGACGAAGGTAAGAACATCAGCGAGTTCTCTGCCTGCATCTTCCACCCATCCGGCTTTGCGGGCCGGGCATCCAAGTCTGTCTTGATGGCAACCTGTTTCAGCCTATATGGTTTGCCACCCTGGACTTCGATACGTTTAGTTTCGCGCTGATGGTGAGCAATCTGCCGAGCCGTCGGAATCTTATTCCCACTCCAGAGCCAAGCATACCTCTCTCGACGTTTAGTATTCTGTTTATCTAATAGCTTGTTGAAGGATTCGTTATCCTCGCTAGTGTACTTCGCCTGGAAATCCAGAAGCCCCATTTTCGACACATCCGGGCCGGGTTCCTTTTGTGTTGTCTCGGTATCTGTTGTCGTCGCCGAAACCACTGACATGGGTGTATCCCCCCCCCACCCTGTCGGTGTATCTCCCGGAGCTCCCGTACCACTAGCATTCGGCGTCATCGCTCCTGAGTCAAAGCGGGGTCGAGATCTTCTGGGCGTCATCATCAGATCCGTAAGCTTCTTTCTTGAGCTTGTAATCCATTCTTTGTCCTTTGAGTCCAGAGCATCAAGGAATTCCTGTTTCACTTGTGACTCCAATAACCCTGGGAAATAGTCCCGGGAAATAATATGCGATAGAGCGTCGGTGTAGACATCTTCGTCAAGAACGGTGGCTGGACGTTTGATGCGTTTAGGCAGAGGGGGAGGCGGCATGAGGCTCGTCTCGCTGTCACGTTTGGTAAGTGCTTGGGAGGAAGACATCGTGGAAGGTGAAATGAGAGGGCGTCTTTATTCGAGAAGAAAAAGATCGGCGAGTGACGATCTTGAGCATCTCGGGAGAATCGAGGAAGGCGTGCGTTGAGGAAAGAGCGTTAAAGAAGTCTGAGGCAATTGCCAATAATCGACGAAGCGCGGCAGAATACTCGATACTGGTAGGGCGGTAACTCATGGGCGGTGAGGCGTAAACAATGAAGCCTCCAGTTAGAGTAAGGTATACATACAGCTATACCTACCCCATCAGCTTAGCTTCCTACAGAAATGAATGTATGAGAGGCAATCGACTCCTCTACTCGTATCCTTTTGGATTTTGAGCTTCCTTAGCATACATAATAACGAACGGCCAACCAACTGTCCCCGTGACTCTATGCATAATAAAACAGATCTAGACCTCGACGAACAACGCTGACAAAGAGCAAAGACAAATAAAGAGAACCCCGAATGATTCAAGTGAAAATACCACTATACAGCCCATTTCCGGCCCTCCCATGTCCAAGAATAAATACTAATACCCCCCTCGATGTTTGAACATTTTGGAAACAGCCGCTGAGAAATGCCAAGATGAATGCAGAGAAAGATAAATATTTGGAAACGACCGCGTGAAATGAGATAATATCAAAGAAAGTCATAGCGAAGGATTGTGTTGTAATGCAAACCAATGTAGGAATTCATAAAGTCGTTGCAAAGATTGTGGGAGAATCATGAAGACTCTAAGATAAGAATAGGAAGGGTAGGGAAGGATAACGAAGGATAGCGAAAGTGAGATACACGTTCACTGGGTCAAACAAGGGCCCAGAGAGCGATGTAACTTAGATGTTGGTAGGTGAAGGAATTGGCGGCGATGGAAAGAGGGAGTAGGATGTTGTGCGACCCTTCTTCCGATACGCGCTCTTTGCTGGGATTTCAGGTCTGACAGCCTTGTTCATCAAGGGAGCAGCCTCCACCTCAGAGGCGGACTTGGCACGGTCGTGGACCGAGATGCTCATCGGCTTCGTGGACTCGATGCTGCTATTGCTGTCCGGACGGTGCATGATTTGGGTCTCAATTTCCCGTGCTAGGCTTTTAGTCTGCCGATGGTGGGACGAATAGGAAGAGTCCCGGCGCACCAGCTCAGACTGCTCCCCAGGAAGCATAAGGTCCGAAGTAGAAAAGTCACGGCTGCTTGCAAGGCTATGCACCAACTCAGGCACGCTCGTGGTCGAAACGGATGACCGATGCTTCCTTACGATCGAAGCAGCACGGGATAGAATCAGGCTCTCTTGTGAATTGTATTTGCTGATCGGAGAGAAGCTGTTTCGAGGAGAAACAGGATGCTGCTCCATAGCCTGAAACCCGCCCTGTGAACAGAAGGAGAAGTGTCGATCAGATTCCCCATCAGCCGCGAGGTAGTCCTCATACAGAGAATCTGGGGAAATGTGCTTGGTCAAAGCTCCTGACAAAACTGAAGAACTGACTGGCTGGAAAAATCCACCATCCTTGGGGGTAACCATTTCGCCCTCGTAGCCAGCACTCGACGGTGTTATTGCTACACGTGAGCTGGGCACTGAGCGCGAGGGGCTGGGGTCTAATTCGGGAGTTGACAGAGGCGACGTGCTGAGGTATTTGGGGTTAGGCGAAGACACCGGAGACTGCGCTGACGAGACAGTAAGGTTAGAATTGGTAGCAGTGACCGCGACTCTTTTCCTTCGCGATTCGTCCAGCGAAGTGCAGGTCCAGTCGAAGTGGGAGTTGGACTCAGCTGCGTGTTCATAGCAGTAGTCAATATCGTCGTCCCAAGACTCATAGATGGTCTCGTGGATGGTTTTCTGGTGGACCGAGGATGGCCTTCGAAGTGTTGTCTGAGTGTCTCGGTCATCATTTGGCATGGCCACTCGATCTGAAGGGTGCTGAGGAAGAGTCGGCGATCCTAGTGCCTCAGTGAATTGCTCTGAGAATTCCGTCACATGAATGGGCAAGGGAGATTTGAAAGTGGTTTTTGCATTATGAGACACCTGGTTCTCCAAACCCCGAGAGCATTCTGATGGCTGAGACTGGGGGCTATCATGCCAATGTGTTGCCTCGTCCTCCTCGGGAACATCCTCCAGCTCGGAGGTCGAACTTGTTAGTGCTGAGATAGTTCTCGCATCCAGACTTTCGGTGCTGGGGCTGGTGGCAATAGCATGACCCAGACTAGAGTGAATCATACCCTCCAAGTTGAGGCTTATTGGGGAGGAGCCGTGTAGGGAGCCCTCATCCGTATAGTAGACATGTTCCGGATACGATTGATACGATTGTTGAGAGTCTAAGCCCAGGATCTCATCAATAACCCGGGGTGAAGGTTCTGGGATCTCGGGGGATGACGCCAATCTTGGTGCATCTGCCCGAGGATACCTTGATACAGGGCGCGAGAAATTTTCAAAAATTCGCGAATCTCGGAGGCGTCGGTCGTCTTGTTGTTGTGGGCTAGTGGATCTCGCACCGGAGGAACGGGATGGAGCAGGTGATAAGCCAACATTGCCGTTCTCGGGCACACAACTCGTGGGATCCTCCGCTGAAAGGCTTCGTAGATGAATATCTTCGGCTTGGATGCCTTTGAGATTTGTGACGGGCTTCTGGGATGCTCGGATGGCGGAGAATTCAGTGACCAAGTCAGTCTCACGGGCCCTACCCAGCGCCTGGAATTGAGCCGGACTGGTGTGAGTCAAGTGGTGGAAGTCAAATGGATCCGAAATCATGCGCTTCATCTGCTCATCTGTACCAAACCAATAAGAGATGGCTTATTCAAGGATCGCCGGGGGGGATACATAGTTACTTCTTTCCGAGGGGAAAAGTACTTACGGGCATCATTCGGCCGAGTTTTGTGGTGACGACCAAAGTCGAAACGGGACTTGTCGCGCCCCATTTCGTCTTCTTCCTCCAAGGTGCTAACCATATTGGCCTTGCTCCCTTGGCGGCGCAGAATCCGGCTACCACGTAAGAAGAGTGATTTGGTTACACTTTCATGCCGGTCGTGGCGCACGCCAGCTTCAGAGCCTGTACGTCCTTCATGCGCAAAGGGCAAGGGTGCGTTCTCATTGGATGCCAGTGAAGAGGAGGGTGAGCGGCGCGAAGAAGTGATAGAGGGAGATGAAGAAGTTGTGGTATTGCTCCGAGAACGTCCACTGAAGATGGACAATCTTTTAGGGCTCTGGGTGTGAGCGATCGACCTTGAGCGCATATGGGCCGACTGGTCCGGAGTGTCACTGTTGGACGCTGCGGTGGATGGACAATCGAAATCCTGCGCCATTGGGTGAGAAGTTGAAAGAGAGAAGTGAGGGCTTAATGGAATGGTGAAACAAAATAGCGTCGGTGACTCGATATCACACAAAACAAGGTCCAAAGGGTTGGAACAATCAGTGGGGCGTTCTTTAGAGCCAGGAGACCTTTCCTGGAGTAGGGCCGACTAGAATCGCGACGGTTACGCCTTGAATTGGATTGACCAGGCGCTCGCTTGGACCATGGTAGGAGGATGAAATGGGACAAGTGAATTGTCGGGGGGGAGGGGTCGCTAAGTATATAGTCGAGGAATAGGAGGGTGCGAAAAAAAGAAAAAGAGGAGAATCAATTGAAGTGAAGCTCAAGGAATGAAACGACGATGGTCACAGACACACGAGACCACTCAGACCAAAAGTCAGGTGGAGAGCGCGCACTAGCCTGCGGAGGGTCGGCGATGATAGTCACGATGGTGGGCTGGCGAGGAATCTATAGGATAATGATGGGATGCGACGATGGCCAGGGAAGGAATGGACTGTATGGCTGAATACAGGAATAAGGATGGGAATGATTGTGGGAGGGAAAAGGAGAGATAGGCACAGACGCAGCACAAAGAGAGAGAGGAGAGAGAGGAGCGAAGGGAACGAAAAAAGTGGGATATTCCGCGTTGAAGAGCAACAACTGAGGGAAATATCCGTCATAATAATAATAACATTTGCTGGAGACTGAGAGGCAGGGAAAATCAAACTCCTATAGTCGAGCCTATAATAATAATAATAATAATCAAATGTTATATTAATACTTTTTAGGTACTACTGGATGATGTGCGTTAAGTATGTATCTGGATGGGGTTGGGCGTACAGTTTCGCTTTGTTCTTCCTCCAGTGCTTTGCGTTGACTCTGAAGCCTTTACTGAAGGATTGCCTATACTTGATTCTAAATGGAAATCACATTCACACCCATTTCGCCGCCACAGATTCTCATCCCGACGTGTGCCATGGAAAGGGAGCTGCTGTTGTGGTCGGGAACACGCGACGGCAAACTCCTGCATTAACACAGACAGAACTATAATCCCAGCCTACAAGGGGCATGCAGCGATAGTCCGACACAGTGTGGACGGCGCAGCTAGGAGAAAACAGCAGGAAGGACTATCGGGTCTTGTCCGCCTCTGATGTCCACCTCCGTCCACGACGCACATGGCAACTATTTTGACGATTATCACCAAGTTCCACGGGATAGACGGCGTGCCCCGTCGCTGATCGATCGGATCCCACCTATCTATCGAGAGTGCGAGATAGCTATCGACGTCGACAGACGCTCCAAAAAAACAAAAAAAAACAAAAAACAAAAGCAACTTCAAGGGGGGCCCAAGGAGACTGAGGCACGGCAGGGATGTGACGTGAATTTCCCGCCCAGCCTTAGCCTCCTCCAGGTGCGAATGAACTCGGACAGGGCTTCAAACTTTCTCCTGGCGTGGGTGGGCTGGGAAAGTCGTGGCTGGCCGTTGCATCGACGCTTACTCCCGAGTTGGACTTTGAAGACAGGGATTGTTGCTCAACCATGCAGTTCCAGACTCACTTTGTATCCCACATGCGGACTGTGTTGGGTAGGTATCGACGGTGGGTTCTGGTTCCTCTGGATCGGAAGTTGGAAAACGGAAAAGGAACGTCCATTGGTGTCCGATAGGTCCTTCGCAATGAAATTATAGGCTATGTCGACTAATCATGCGGGAATCCGAGAACGAAGCTAAGCCCAAGAGCCTGGGCAGGGTTAGTTTGGCCTGGTTAGTGGGAGACGAAGCATCGAATCTCCATAGAAAAGATTAGCTGTGTCACCACCACCACGTTCTGAGAACAACACCCACAAACAGCACTTTCTGTGAGGACGTTGAAGTCCAGTTCTCGGTCTCAACTTCTCAATTCTCACAATCTGGAACCTGGAGCCATCCGAGGGCCGACGCGGTCCACGGTAGGGGACGAAGAGGCGAACGGAAAAACCATAGATGTCAAGTCAATCCAGGCACACCTGGATCTTCATTCGCTTCCTCTCCCAGAGTTCCAAAGAGTCCAACTTCAACGTCCTCTCCACCCGAGGCACAACAGCTGAACATGAGTGGCCGCCCAGCCAATATTCAAGTTTCTTTCTTCTCTAGTGCAATCCTGCCATTTTAGGGCGATTTTCGCGTCACATCCACTTTTCAGACTCTGGAGACTCGCTACCGTAACATCTCTGTGGCAGGGAGTCCTGCCAAGCTGACAGGCTCACACTGACACTGACAGCCATTCTCGAACGGGCGGCGATCGTCAAATGTTATCTTCGAGAAGCCATGTCCAACCTCTATCCGACGTCACTCTTCCATCGTCATCCACGGGGGGTTCAGGAAGGCCGAAGTTGAAGTTGTTGACGACTCGACGCACGCATTGTCTGATACAATCCTCTTGAACCAAGGATCCTCGTAGAATCGGCTCCTAGCCTCGGATTGCACTGCACGTGCATCGGCAGTTCGCTACAATTGTTAGGGTAATTCGATCCGTCACTTGCTGGATGGACCATGGAGCACCACACACGAGACATATCCAGTTTAACCTTCCAGGAATGACCGGATAGAGGAGGCAACAGTCACAAACATCCTGGAGACAGACACATGCGCAACCAGACGCAAGATGACGCAGTGACACGAGCTGCTCTTCAACTGCTGGGGCGATCACACCGCCAGACAATCAGGTACCTGCATCCAGCACGAGTCGCGTTCTTTGGATCTGTCACCTGTAGGCTTTCTCTCTTTTTTTCTTTCTTTCTACTCCCTATGACTGCTCCGCTGGGTTTCTTCGTGATTGTCGATTATCCTAGTAAATCCCCATCTACGGTGCTGCCATGCCAGGCTCTTATCGAAATTCCCTCGTTGATCCACCTAGTTTCAGTTGCTTGCTCCATCAAGATGGGTCTGGCCTGGCGCCCGAGACAAACATGTCTGTCCAGTGTCAAGTCACTTGAGTCTGTGTGTGCACACTGCGCAACTGGGTCGACCAGCATCTGTTGTTGCCTGTGTTCAAGCGACGGAGACTTGGAACGTGGGACCTTTGAGCCGAAAAGTCCGCACGGTCCTACTACAACCAACCATCCATCTGAAATGCTGCAAGTTGAACAACCTAGTCACCTCTTAGGCGGTGGTCGACCAAGGGTGTGGTGCTTTACCCCAGCTTTCACAAGGAATTACTCCAGGTCTCGGTATCACACCCCTGTCTCGTGTCAACCCTCAACCAGGGTTGTTGGCCGTTGGCTTGCTACCATCTGACCCCCAAGCATCGGCCAGGTGGAGGTCGTCTCGAAAGGGGTTCGCCGACGCGGCGTTCATCAAGCATGGTCGAGAGATGGTCCATGGATGGATCATGGATCATAAGTGTCTCATCTTGGCAGGATGTTCTTCCCTGTGCTCGCTGGCTTCAAGGAGACCTGAACCCGACCATCGTCCGACCCCCCAGAGTCTTCGGCTTAAATTCGCACCAGCGTCTCAGATCTGAACCTTAACGGCGCCCTCGCCCGTTCACTCTTGTGCGTTTAAATTACACCGGGGATGATCCGTGATTCAAAATTAACAATAGTTAGTTAACAGGAATAATCTTGAGTCAGCAGGCATTAACTTACATAACTCACAAGCGAACCGGCCACCACATCAAACTTGACAGCGCTTACAAAACTTGAAGCTATTCCTAACCACCCAAAAACGCGTATTTTATTAAAAACTAATTAGATAGACGTGTAGGACAACGGACTCTAGTATGGCCCTTAATATTACAACTAGAACATGTTGGTGGAACTTGTCTTGGCGCAGTTGAAGTTAAAGGTGCAGATCTAACAGGCTCTGTAGCTAAGGCATCTGCTTTATCTAAATGCCCATTTCTCTGCAGGAATTAATCTCTTCCATCTGAGACTTTAAGGCTTTGATTAGAAGATATTTAACGCTTAGATTAAGTCTTCTAAATAAGCTTAAGGTCTTTATATTTAGCTCTCTGATAAATATATTTCCTAGAAAATCAACCTTTGATATCTGTACAATGCTTGGTAATACAGAAGAGTGTATAGGTGAGATAAGATTGGCCATTTCTGTAACATGCAAAGGCCTAGGAGAGGCTCCATGAGTATCTAGAGATAGTATCCATTGTACTAAGACCTCTTCCTAACTTTTAGATAGCTTGTGGTTGTTGGCGCGTTGTTCTCTTCAAAATTAGTGGCCCTGTAGTCTGTCTTGAAGTGTTGAATAAGGCACATTAAAAACCTCTGCTGCTTGATGAATACTGGGAATTTCATTTTTTTTTTTAAAAGCGGAAATAGCAAGCAGTATTCTTCCCTCTTGCTGGACAAAATCTGAGGATGATGGACGCCCTTTTGGTGGCATGGTGGTTGGTTGAAGAACTACGTGTATCTAAACGCTTTGACTTTCGATGGGGTGGCCGGTTTGCTTGTGAATTACATTACTTTACTGGTTAGTATTTGTGTACTCTGGACAATAATGAGTATGACTGTGGTAAGAGACATACAAATTCTAGATATCTGGACGTAGTACGGCGTAGTATATATATATATCTCTCTCTCTCTCTCTTCATTGTTGGCACGACCAGTGAGCAATTCTTCCCCTCCCAAGACCAAGGGTTCATGGATAATGAATGAGTCAGGAGTATCGACGTCGCCTCGTATTAATTCCCCTGTGCAGCAAACAACTCTAGTCAAGATGAAAGGAGGTAGATACGAGTAGATTAGAATATAGTTCAATTCCATATTGCTCAACTCAAGACTGAATAATACACCCATCCCAACGCCAAATACATATCGGATGGGATAAGATTAAAAAAAGCTCCAAGAAATGTAAACGACGCAGTAATGAAACAGGAAACAGATAACTGAAGAAAGCAGCGACAAGAGTCTTGTCTACTCGTCGTCATCCTTCATTTCTGCATCCTCCTCCTTCTCACTAAATAATCCCCCATCATCATCACCATCATCCTCAGCTGGCAGAGCAACATCCTCCTCATCTTCATCGTCATCTGCAACCCGCCTCGTCACTTTAGCCCTCCGCCGCTGTACAACATCCTCTTCCTCATCTTCATCATCTCCACCCCCCGGCGTAGCAACAGCAGGCTCCTCATCATCTGAATCAACCACCATCTCAGAACTCTTATACCTACCCTGCGCCTTCCCACCGCCACCACCACTAGCAGCAGCAGAACCTCTCGACCTCCGCTCCAACCGTCTTCTCTTCTTTGGAGCGCTTTCCTCCCCACCACTCTCATCAAGTTCAGAGCTGCGCCCTGCTCCTGCATCATCATTGATAAAATCTTCCTCTGTACGGCGCTGCTTCTTCCTCTTCGCCGACGTAGCAGACTTCTTCTTCCTCTTAACCTTCTCCCCCGTCTCCGACTCTGTTGTCATGTCGGCCTCTTCACGGGCCCGTTCTTCCTCTGCGCGCTGACTAGCTAGCTTCTGAGCTTCTTCAACGAGTTGTTGGCGCTCCTCCGCAATACGCTGTTTCCTCTCGCGTTCCTCCTCTTGAACCTTTTGAACCTCTTCCTCGCGACGACGGATCTCAGCTTCGCGAGCCTCGCGAGCCTGTTGGAATTTAGCAGCATTCTTCTCCTCGTATTCCTTCTGGCTCTGGAGAGCTCGGTCAAGCTGCTTAATGATCGTCTTGGACATGTTGGCGCGCTGTTCGAGAGATTCGGCCGGGTAAGGCGGGTTCTTGACCTGGGCGATACGCCCGAAGGTCTCGACTGCCGTGCGGAGGCCGTCGGCTGCGTCTTGAACGTCTTGGACGGTCCGTTGTGTTTCAGCTAGACTGTAAGTGAGAGACGCGATTTGGTTTTGGACAAAGGCGACGTTGAATTCTAGGTGGGCCTGGCTCGGGGCAACGGAGTGTGCGCGCTGGGCGTAGTCTAGGCCAGTTTTCATCGCTGCGAGGCTCATTTCCTGCTTGCCCTTTAGGAGCCAGACACGGCCGAGGCAGGCTAGAATCTGGGCATCGCGGGCCCGGTCCTTTGATAGTGCTGCCTCGTAGTGCTCGATCGAGCGTGTGTATTGACGTAGCTCTGCGTAGACGTGGCCGAGGTTTAGGTAGACGCTGGCATCTTTCAACGAGTCGCGGATTTTAGAAAAGATGTGCACTGCTGTGCTCAAGTCTTTCTTGTCATCCACTAAGGCGATCGCAATGCCTTGCGCTGCGTAGGCGTTCCGAGAGTCTAGCTGAAGAGCCTTATCGAAGAACTCAACTGCTCGCTCGTACATCTTGCGCCGCTTCTCCTTTTCCTGATCGGTATCACGTCGCATGTCTCTAGCAAAGAGGAGGTGGACGTTACCCATTCCGGTAAGCGAGTATCGGTCATGCTTGTCAAAGTACTGCAGCGTATGTTTGTGGTGCCGCTGCTCGTGGTCCTCTGCAATGTTTGAAGTCCTTTTCTTGGACTTGCTCAGATACCACCCGAACAAGGCCCGAACTTCAAGATCTGTTGAATCTGTCTCATACAGCTTCGCCATCTTCTTGGGGCCTTCGTCTGTTGGGCTGCGGCGGAGTGCGAGGTATGTTAATCGTGCGTTCGCCTCCGTGTAGTCGCTATGCCGTTCTAGGAGGCCATCATAAACCTTCTTCGCCTCTTCGGGCATATCGGACGCCTCATAAGCTCGGCCGAGGTTGTAGCTTATCGTTGTAACTAGTGCATCCGTGTCAAGCTCACTCTCTTTCTCTTGCGATCGGGCACAGGAGTCTAGTGCTGTTTGGAACATGACGCGGGCTAGGTCCAGCTTCTCGCTCTGGTACAGGAAGCAACCCATGTTGTTGAGAAGCTGCGGGGGCAGATTCGCCCGGAGCGCAGCCTTGAGTTCCTCCTCTTTGAGGTCCTCCGGGCGTTCATCATCAGGTATATCGGCTAGTTGCAGTTCTTCCAACTGTGTCAAGCATTGCATGCTCTTATCTGGAGCAGACTGCTCATACAACCTAGAGAGATAGACCAAGACAGACTCGTCTGATGTAATTTTCTTGCTTTCATCCCTCCACAGCGCGCGAACGCCTTCCAAGAGGGTTATGGCTTTCTTGGTTTCGGCCGACTTATCTTCTTTAGTTCCACTCCTCTGCGCTGCAAATACCTCCTCCGCATTGAGAGCTCCTAGGAGCATCATGCACTCCGGATTCTTTGTCTGCTGTATGATTTTCTCCAATTGGAACTTTGCCCCGTCATAGTCTTTGTTAGACACCTGCATTTGTACAGAGCCAAATTTGGCCGGGAGATAACCCCTGTCGCCTCCTCCCCGAGCTTGGTCAGAACGGCTGTAGTACTCCGCCGCTTTGGTTAAATCGCCTTCGTAGTGACATTTTCGACCAAGAAGGTACCATCCGTCGCTGGCTATTTGCATGACATCGGTGTTCTCTATTGCTTTGCGAGCAAGGGTATCAACTGTCGAATATGATTTTCTCAGGAGGAAATAACTGCCGAACAGACCGCAGGTCATGGGATACTCCTTGTCTAACTTGAACGATTTCTGGGTGTATTGTGTCATAGCCACCTTGTACAGAGACCCGAACGCCGGGTCCGTCGTAGCATGCCGGGAGCTGTCGTAGAGGTAGTATACTGCAAGGAGAATGTTGGCAACTTTCGAGTCAGGATTCTACCGAAAATGATGACCGGATTAATTCTATCGCAATGACCATGAAATATACTCGAGAGAAAAGAATGACATACCAGGGCTAGAGCACGTTCCCAGGCAACCTTGGCTTGGTCTTTGAAACCCAATTGCCACAGACAGCACCCGATGCCAATCCGAGGATCTGGATCAGTCAATCCGGGCATCCTCATCAAAACCTTCTGGTACCCTTCCAGTGCTTCTGCATATCTTCCAAGCAGGTAATGTGCCCTTGCACGTCCAAGAATAGCCATAACATTTCTACCACCGAATGCCTTTGACGACTCATCAAATTGTTTGAGAGCTTGCCGCAATGATTCCACTCTCTCTGAATTATCGACGGCGCCAGGTCGTACCGGTCTCGGGGGGTGTAAAGAGGCGCGCAATAAGGATAAGACGCCACGCGCAAGGAAGAGAGGCGGGAAGGACGGGTTCAGTCGCGATGCCTCGTTCAGTATTCCCGTCGCCTGCTGAATGTAATAGTCCTTGGTCCTGGCTTCTGTACCCAAACCCCCGTCTGACACCACGCGGGGCGCCTGTCGGCCTTTCAGCAAATACAACCAGCATACCCAACCTAGCAAGCCCAGCTTCTCCTTTGTAGCTCCTTGAGCAACCGATGCGAGACCCTTGTTTAGGATGTCAATTGCGTGGTCGATCTGCTTTTGTTTGGCATAGGCGAGCGCTATGATTACCCAGAAATTCTTCGCCGCTTTTTCATTCTCCAGAAGTGTGCAGAGTTCGGTCGGGTCGTCGGGAAGCCCTTCGAGACTAACTTCGACTTCGCTGTCGAGTGTGGATGCGGGAATGTCGATGGCAGATGGGATGTCAGAAAAACGAAGATTGGCCAAAGATCCGGTTACAGGGAATGAATCCCCGTTGATACCGTTCGAATAGCCGTTATGTAAAGATGCCATGGCGCGCGTGTGACTGTGTGGACTTCTCCAATCGACAGCGCGAGCTGGAAGATGCGGAGATGAAAGTTCGGTCGGTGTCGTAAAGCTCAACTCATATTCATTGAATAAGTGAAGTTCAAGAGTCAATATCAAGCCAGGTCTCTTGGCTGCGCAATGAACGGGAAAGAGCGACGGCGCTTTGACTTGCCTGCTGCTCAGTTTTCGGTTCCAGCTGATATTGCCATGAATTGCGATGAATCCACGGTTTGGAAGTTCGGCGCCTGAGGCCGCGAAGGTAGAGGTGTGGCTGGTGCACACCGCCAATCTGTGGCGTTAGCTTCCATATAAATGCACACCACGATACAGAGTACAAAAGCGACTTGGATACTAAATATGAGTTGCTATGCACACTCGTCACATTTGGCCTATAGTTTAACTTCAATGTACATGCATCTCGTAGCGAAAATATTCAATTATAACTCTCTAGAGCCAGTAAAAAATACTTAGGTCATCAGTCATAAGGATATGAGTGGACATTATTCATAGTGAAGTTATAAAGCCAGCCCAGAAAATAGGCTGAGATGATCCAGAGCAGATACTCTGGCATTAAGTGGTTGGGTTCGAGAGCCCCAGGAGTTTAGGAATCCGACAGAGAAGAGCGAGGCCGAATACCACTCTAAATATCCGACCAACCTCAGTCCAATGTCCCAACCGGACATGCGCCTCGGCATACCCGCTTTCGGCTGCATTTAGCTGGGTTGGATTTCCATAACCAACCTCGATACTGCCGGCTAAATCGGACGGAAATCGCCCGGTTTCAAAGTATTGCTCGAGTAGTTCATCCTTCTCCGTCCAGCGTGCTCTAAGCCAGACATCAAACTCCTGCTGGTCATCAAGGGGCATGTCTGCAACCGCAAAACGCCTCCAATACATGTTGACAGAAGTTGGTGGTCGTCCTTGTAGATATGTTGAGCGGAGAGTGAAATATTTGTCAGCATAACTGCCTCTCCTATTCGACAGAAACAACAATTGTTAGTCGGAGTTAGCTATGTGAAAGCCAGTGCATAATCATGACTTACAAAGGCCCTTCATAACCGATAGTGCAGTCGTATACCCAGTCAACAGTTCCTCTCAGCTGCTGCAGGCAGAAAAACAAACCAGTCGAGCGAGGAATAACTTCGTGCCTCAGGGGCAGAAATGAGTTTTTAGCTCCATACGCATCGCTTCGCCGCTTGGTGTTTATGGACAGGTTTGTCCCTTCAGGAAAGATCAGAAGCCACATTGGATTATACTCCAGGACACCCGATTCAGAACCTATGTGCTGCGTTTTCAGCTTTTCCAAGCGGTGTTGGAGCCGTGGTTTGTCAGACAGCCATTTACGAGCCATGAAGATGAAGCCGTAGAATGACATGCCCTGACCTAGGATAGGTATGTATTTCAGGGACTCCTTAAGAATGATGAAGATGTGACCGTGCATCAAGTTCGAGTAGGCAATCCACCAAAGATAAATCCAGTCGGTGTACACCTGGTGGTTCGCAATCAGAACCAGCCGCTCCGGAAAGGTTGTCTTTAGACAGCCATCGCTCGCAATGTGAATATGCCCGCGTACACTCTCGTCACCACTGACCCGGACATAAGTCGGGCAACCCCATTCAGTTAGAGCCGTTATCACCAGCCCAAATGATCTTTTGGTGGATGCCATCCAAGCGTAGTAATAATCCTTCTTGATGAAGTATAGGGGACAGCCGACCAGCTGCGTCACTAGAATCATGACGCAGCAGCAATTGAACCAAGTTGCGAGAAGCAAAGAACGCAGCACTTGCATGGGTATCCCATGCTTGAGGCGTGGTTCGGCATCTCTAGCAGCCTGGGTATCGTCTTTCGCGTGAGCCGCCGGCTTCCGCTGTCGAACCTCTGTTCCGTTCATGATCGCGGGGAATCGTATTGATCGGCGGGGTATGCACTGTGAGGCTGCTATTCCTCAGAAGCAGGACAACCTTTAAACAACAGTTAGTTTGTCTCCTCTGAGAGTCACCACGCGACCATTTTGCAGCGGGCAGGAGTGTCCGAAGGCACCGCGTATTGGTGCAAGAAGCGGTGTTTACTTACTGGATCGGATGCTAAGAATAGCTCACACAGGAACAAGACGAACAAAGAATAAGAGAAAGAATGGATGGGCTACGTCATTTCGTTTGGGAAGAAGAGAAAGGATAAGAATGCAAGAAGAACATCCCAGATATCACATGGGAGTTGAAAGAGTTGGGAAACTTAAGTATGGGTGAATCACGGCTGATGCACCCGATCTTGTGGACAGCCTAACTTCGGCGTTCGGCTAGCAAGAAGAGCAGGCACTGGGCAGTGGCGCACTGCGCTATGACGTTGGAAGCTGGTGCCTTTGCTCATCGTTCAAGGCGGTCAGAGAGCTAGAGATCGCCGATCATTCTGGGGATTTTGAGGCTTCAACTTTGGACTCGATCAAGCAATTTTCTCAACTCCGACCTGCTCTGCGGAAGCTCCTTGTTTCTCCTGCTCACCTAAATATTCTGGTTTTCTGGCTGGGATCAAACCGAAAAGGATGGCTGACCCTCGGACATAAATCCCCACTCTCTCACTTTATCTTTACAGCTGTGCTAGAAAATGTCAAGAGAATATTTAAGCACGACATTCTAGCTAGCAGAGGTAGACGTTCAAACCCACGTTCCTTAATGATAAACTCGGTCTCTTGTTAGTCCGAAGAACCAAGGGTTGGAAACATCCTTCCAATATTTGCGTTTCCGGCACGATGCTGTCGGTGATAAGTCGGGTGCAGTCATTGAGGATCAACCCCGTCCGACAATTATCATGGACACGGAACTTTTCAGCTTCTTTGAAACGACAGGAAATTCGAGACATTGATTCGCTCCCACCGCGCCTGATCCCTAGCTACCAAGGTGTGCATCGCTTTCAGGACAATCATCTTCGTTAGCTAACCAAGTGCTATCCTGTTAGAGTCGAACGAGAATGACCTCCTTTCTCTTCAGTGGCCCGCGCCCCCGAGGAACGTTTTTGTCGTGAAGAAGAACTGCGCGCCGGAAGTGACCCAGTCGCTGGTTAAATTCATTAAGTACGGCTCACTATGTACATTTCGCTGGGAAAACATACGCTAACATTTTCGGACGCCTAGTCACACCGCCTCTACATATCCATCTATTGGCATTATTTTGGAACCAAAGGTTGCGGAGGAAGTACACTCGTCGTTGTCGTTCCCTGTTTATTCGGCCCCTCTGGAGAGGCTACCCTGTGCATTGCATCAGAAGGTGGACCTCAACGTTACACTTGGCGGCGATGGAACGATTTTGCATGCTTCCTCTTTATTTTCTACCTGCCTCAATGTTCCACCGATGCTGTCGTTCAGCATGGGCACACTAGGGTTCCTTGGCGAGTGGAAGTTCAGTGAATACAAGCGCGCATTTCGCGAGGTATACATGTCTGGCGCAGGAGTAGGAGACCGCGCTTCTGCCCTCGGTGCTCCTCACTCTTCGAGTGCCGAAGATCAATCAGAGGGAACTACAGGATGGTCGTCAGTACGCGGAAAATCTATGGGTCTGAATCGGGGAGCCCGTATTCTAATGCGAAACCGCCTCAAGGTTGCGCTGTTTACAGCCGATGGAACCCCCGTTATAGCAGATAGGTGTTCCGAGCCCAGTCAAGGGATAGGGGGGGATGGACTGTATGTCATGAATGAAATACTCCTCCACCGTGGAAAGGAGCCACACCTTGCCATCGTGGACGTATATGTGGGAGAAAGATTTCTCACGGAAGCCGTGGCAGACGGTATCATCATTTCCACACCGACTGGAAGTACAGCATACAGTCTTAGCAGCGGGGGCAGTATCGTACATCCTCTAGTGCCAGCAGTGCTTCTAACACCGATTTGTGCTCGAAGCCTCAGCTTCCGGCCTCTGGTTCTACCGGCTAGCACGCCGATCACACTTCGACTGAGCGAGAAGAACCGGGGGCGGGAACTGGAAATCAGTATCGATGGTGTTAACATGACCCAAGGGATGACAGCGGGAATGGAAGCTCGCGTGTGGAATGAGGAGATGCGGCACGGCAAGAATGAATGGCAGGGTGGGGTGCCCTGCGTGATGCGGAGGATCATGGGCGGCGAGGCTCATGATGGCGAAGCCCATGATGGGTGGGTAGGGGGGTTGAACGGACTGCTCAAGTTCAACTACCCGTTTGGAGAGTAGCAACGGATGAAGCTCCGAGCCCGTCCTGTATATATATCTAGTACTTAAGGTTACTTCGGGGGATTTACTACCGACCCATTGCCTGTTATTCTTAACGTTGTACAAACCCTTTACAGACATCTCATAATGAACTAATTCAGCCATCCGAGGACATTCTAATGTCAAGTTGTCAACAGCTTCTTGAACTTGTGAACGCCATGTTTTTGACTCGAAATTTTGATTTAAGGGGCAAAAACCGGGAACCTCCGTGGCCTGTTCTTTAGCGGAGAAGCATCAATAACAATGCATCCCTTCGATATACTGCAAATAAATAATACAGCAAGTTCTCAATACCCTGTGTCCCCCCACATGCATACTAGGTCTTGTTATGTATATACCTTTGCAGAATGTATTCTTGGGACCGAGGCTTGAAAATAGGCCATCCGAACCCAGAGGATCAATAATGGCAGGCTCTTGACAGGTCTGGGGGGAGGCTCTTGCCCCTTAACTAGGGAGGATTCAATTCATAGTTTCATACATAGCAGTAAGAATTCCAGGATCTGGATCGGATTGCTGTTTCAATAATCATTAAATCAAGGTGAAACATAGCTCATTGGCTCTTTCTTGAATGGCAAATCAGGGTTGCGAACAATAATAGGTAAGCCGAGACAAGCCACAATCGGGCACGAACTCCTTCATTATCAAAGGAGGGAACTGGATACTGGATCCTGAATCTTGCTGGTCTGTGTCAGTCTGTTGCCCGCAAGCAGTTCATCTCATACTGACGGCGGTCGAGTCTGTGCCTTTATCATTGTGCCTGAAACACCTAGCTGCTATGGTTATGAGAATAGAAAAAAAAAAGGCCAGCAACCATAATAACAATACCTCGAGCTAAAATAGATGCAGGGAAGTACAGAGGATCACGCACAAAAGTTGGTAGGACCAGGAAAGGAAAAGGACGAAGGAGCTGCCGCCCCCTTCAAGGATTCTGGAGCCTCCCCAGTCCAACCCGGCGGTGGTGAAATGGTGAAACCTCCCATTTACTCTCTCCCCTCTCTGATCTCTCCCCAACCCAAATGCCTGCTATCTTGATGCCGCCCTTAAACCTGCACTTTTAACTTGTTCTTCTCCTTTCTCTGCTTCTCCCGATAGCGGTTGCTCCAATCCTGCTCATCGCCGGTGTTCCCCCACCCCCGCCCTCTATTTCTCGTACACGGTACACGGTACACCTTCCGAATTGGCCCCTGCTCCTTCACTGCGTCTGAACAGAAGGAGAATCCGAGACGTGCATCTCACGCTCGAAGCCTCCTCGCAAGCGCGGGGATTCTTTTCTTGATTCCTCTGATAAAGCGTGGGTAAGACAGACTCGGGTTCAAGCCCAACCCCTAATCCTATTGATAAACCTGGTGTCCGTCTCCGACCCCAGGCTTTTACTGGTTGATCCGGATCCCCTGTGACATTGGATCCAGGTGCAAATGCGCCCAAACCTTGGATCGCAAGTTTGGCCCTGTAGCGAATTCTCCTTTTTCAACCTCTTATAGTTACTGATGCTTTGGACAGCCACCAGTTGTCGAGGCCTTTGCCGACCATCCTCATTCAGCCCTTCTTTCTCTCCCGTCTCTGAGGTGATCCCGCCTCTTGGGCCCGCCGTCTGAATCATCACCCGGAATGGCTTCCTCTTATGGAAAGTAAGTCACTTGCACCTCTGTTGTCCCTGATCGCACTTGGTACTTTGGCACATCATACTCCTATCCTGACTCCCATAACCTGTGAATGAGCTGACCGACTTGTCTAGCGGCATGTATTCCGCAGACCAGTTCATGAATCCTGGGCCCGCCCCTCGCCCACCAACCGACCGTCCGAAACTGAACCTCGCTCCAAGTACCTCTAGTGCAGCAACTTCGTTCGCCCAGATGAACCTGGATTCTCCAAGCACTCCGACCGCCAACCTATCGCTGTTCCCAAATACCAGCACTTCTTCTCTCGTGCGGACAAAGACAGATCAATCAGGGCAGGGAGGGTACGCCGTGGTCAAAGAAGGATATGTACGTTGCAAAGAGGATAAGTTCTTGGCTACGTGGAATCAGCGATTCCTAAGTCTTCGCGAATCTCGCTTGGACTTTATGAAAAATGAAGCAGGAAAAGTTGTTCTCTCCATTCCCTTATCTGCAGTCACTAGTGTCGCTCGCTCGGAGGATACACGGATGGCCTTTGAAATAGTCCGTCTAGCAAACCCGAAAGATGCTGCTTCCAAGGCGGCCATGATCACTCGCGATGTCCCGACGAAAAGCTTGACCTGTGAGGTCCGGACCGATGAAGAGATCTACGAATGGATCGACAAGATTTACGAGCGCTGCCCTGGAATGGGTGGTGTGAGCAATCCGACAAACTTTAGCCATCGTGTCCATGTCGGCTTTGATCCGCGGACAGGGGCTTTCGTTGGTCTACCCCCAGAGTGGGAAAAGCTTCTGACCGCGTCCGCAATCACTAAAGAAGACTACAAGAAAAACCCACAGGCTGTGATCGAGGTTCTGGAATTCTACTCCGACATCAAGATGCGTGAACAAAACCCACAATATTACACGGGCCTGGGTTCGCCATCTGGTCAGGCAAAACCATATGGCAGCAACACCGTAGGCGGTTCAATTGCTCCCCCAAGACCACCCCCACCAGCCCCTGCGCAACGCTTAGACAGTGGCCAATCCTACTCTAACCGCTCTGCATCCTCTGGCCACACGCAGAGTAAATCCGGCTCAGATAGGGCTACGGAACAGCAACAGCAGTTAGAGAAGATGAAGGAGCTGGCTGACCAGGAGCGTCGACGTGTAGAGGAGGACCGCCGCAATCGACAGCGCGAAGAGGAGCAGAATCGACATGAGCAAGATGCCTACAACGCCTCTCTCCCCAAGTCTCGTGTCCCTCTCGCCAAACAAGAACTTGGAGGATATGGGGGCGCCGAACCGTCAATGAATGACCGTTACAAGCCGAGCCGCCCTGCCCCGCAGGCCCCTGGTTCTGCCCGCCAACCTCAAGATTCTCCCCGTCAGCTAAAAGCCCAACGGCCGGCACCACCCCCACCGACTGGAGGACAGAGACCTGGCGACTATCCCTCTAACGGCGCATCACGGGCTCCGGCATCACGTTATGATGACCCATCTAATGCGAGATATGCTCACCAAGATCCTCGAGCCCAAGCCGCCCGCGCTCAGAATAACGGTAAGACGCAGCAGGGTCATGGTCCTCCTCCGAGCAAGCTTCCTGCTCCTGTGCAGCCAGTGAAGCCCTTGAACATTGCGAACAAGCAAGCGCCAAAGAAAAATGCTCCCGACGGCGTCCGACAAGCGGAAGCCGCTCTGACAAAGAAGGCTGATCCTCATAAGAAGGAGGTCCGCATGTCGGCTATGAGTGAATCCGAAGTTATGGACAGGCTGAGGTCTGTCGTGTCTAAGGATAACCCAAACGAATCCTACAGCAAGCAACGGAAGATCGGACAGGGTGCTTCCGGATCCGTGTATGTGGCGCGGGTTAAAGAAAATGCTACTTCTGGCGTCGCTCGAGAACTATATCGGCAGTATGGCCCACGTTGCCAGGTTGCGATTAAACAGATGGATCTGCGTAGTCAGCCACGTAAGGAGCTGATTGTTAACGAGATTATTGTCATGAAGGATAGCCAGCACGCCAATATTGTCAACTTCTTAGACTCCTTCCTTCAGGAGCAGAGCAATGAGCTCTGGGTTGTCATGGAGTTTATGGAGGGTGGAGCTCTCACCGACGTTATCGACAATAACCGTGTGATCCAGGAAGATCAGATTGCTACAATCTGTTCAGAGGTTGGTGTTCTGTGACCTTGCTTGGGCTAGCACATTTGACTAACAAATAGACCAGACCTGCAAAGGATTGGCACACTTACACAGTCAGAGCATTATTCACCGTGATATTAAGAGTGACAATGTTCTTCTTGACCGAGCTGGCCATGTCAAAATCAGTAAGTCGAATTTCTATTCATTGGCGGTTATTTTGAGGTACTGACAAACTGTCTAGCTGATTTCGGGTTCTGTGCTAAGCTCACCGAAACAAAGAACAAACGTGCTACAATGGTCGGCACTCCATACTGGATGGCCCCCGAGGTGGTTAAACAGAAAGAATACGGTCCTAAAGTTGACTGCTGGTCGTTGGGCATCATGGCTATTGAAATGATCGAGTCTGAACCCCCGTATTTGAACGAGGAACCCCTCAAGGCTCTGTACCTGATTGCTACCAATGGTACCCCTCGACTCAAAACACCGGAGAAGCTCAGCAAGGAGCTGAAGTCTTTCCTCAGTGTCTGTTTGTGTGTGGCCGTGGATAGTCGTGCTACGGCGCAGGAGTTGCTGGAACATGATTTCCTCAAGATGGGCTGCAGCCTTGCTAGCCTAGCAGAGTTGCTCCGCTGGAAGAAGAACACCGGCTAGTGATAACCTACTTCAACTTACGTCCTTTGGGCGACCCTTGAACCCATCGATTTTCCATCTCCTTACGATTTACACGTCTTGCCCCACGCACATGTGGACGACATCTACGCGTCGCTGAAACTTTACAACATGTGAATATTTCCCGCTCCGAGTGATATCCAAACCGCTAAACTTCTCACTCTCCTCGCCGCTTGGCATTGATAAATCTGGCGTTTTCTTTTGGCGTCTATTGTCATTTCATACTCCCTCAATTCAAACTCTCATCGACATGAATGATCTTGGTTCTGCTTCATGCGTCTGTGTCACTCGTGCTTGCCTTCAATAATTGGGCTCCCCCGTCTACGATACAGGGGAAAACAGATCAACCCCCGTGACGCTGATTATGACCGGTGTTCCCACACAGGGCAACTGCACGTTCTTCTTTAAAACCACATACATTTGACTGAAAACAGGATATTACCCTCCGCTGTTTCTTTCTAGCGATGAGTCTACGACGGATTAATTTGTTTATAGCCAGCAACTACCAAAAGGTATTCAAGAAGAAACAATACATAGACCTATTGATGCCCTTATATTAAGATTCCATAATGGAGTGGAGGGAAATGAGGTGACTGCTTCTTCCCCTTTTTCCCCCGCTAGCTTTTTCATTGCCTGGTAGAGTACCTCTATCTTTTATCAATATCTCCCTCCCACTTTAAGTATGGAATGACAATAGTAGTAGTAAACGTACAATCGTAGACATATAGTTATCATGACACAAGAAGAAAATAAACTGACTAAATGATTTATAAAATAAAACGCATATAGACAACGTTACTCTAAGCTGGAAGAACAGAATAGATGAATAAAGAGAGAGAGAGAGAGAGATACGGTATAGTATATTTCTCTCATTCCTTAGTCGAACCAACGCTAGCGTCAGGACTATCGCCAGAGGAGTGAGGTTGAGGACACAACTCCAGGAAGAAGACACTATGAAGGATGGACTCGTCTTCATCTTCTTGCGGGTCCCAGAGCCCGGCATTGATGAGTTGTATTTTCCAGGACAGGCGGTCCTCGGTTGAGAGGTCTGTCCATTGTCGAGCGGGGTGGTGCGTTGAGTCCGAGTCTGAGTCAGACTCTGCTTCTGAACCTTCCTCCGGGAGTTGGGAGCTGGGATTCGGAGTGTGCGGCTCGACGACAAGTTCGTTGTTTGATGGGTTGCAGGAGATAAGAAGCGAGGTTTCTGAATCTGGGATGATATCGCGGAGGAGTTGGGGTTGTGATTCTTCAGGTTCAGCGGATGTGCTTGGGGCTGTCTGTTCGATTGGCTGCGGAGAATGAGAAGGAGGGAGAGGTGCGTTGTATGGCCTTGCAATGGCGGTACGGAGGTTTGGTGGTAGGTACTCCGTTATACCAAGGTACGGAGGCATGACGCCTCGAACTTCCGTGAAGGCTTGGAGGAGGAAGATGACGAACGCAATGGAGAAGAAGGCAGTAAGAGTACTAGAGAGACCAGCCAGGAACTCGGATTCACCTGGGCGCACAAGGACATAGCGAGGATTACAGCTCGAAGGTGGTACGGGGGATAGCGGGAATGTGTGCACCACGACAGTGTTGCCCATGCTTACGGAGGCGAGCTTGACGTATTGTGGAGGTGTCTCCGGAGTGACGGGGTGAGGCGGTGGAGTGAAATGCGAGAAGCATATCCTTGTCATTGAGAACGGGTGAACGCCACGGAGGGTAGTATAAAGCCGGAAGGGAGTGTATCCTGCGCCTGTGCGGTGTTGTTTGCGGGAATCGAAGTCTACGGTCAAGACTTCGAGGGATTGATCGCCGCCGGCGACGGCGATTATTGATTGTTGTTGGTCCTCGGAGCTGGCGCTGAGATTGCATACATCGAGACCAAGGCCCATCTTGATCGAGTTGCGAAGCTTGTACTGACGTATGATTCTAGCTTGGGAAGAAGAAGATGATATTGCTGGACGCAGATCGAGAAGTATGAGTTCGCAGCCCTTGCGATCTGGGGCATTCTGCAAGAGCAATAGCGTCGTAGGAGAGAGGAACCGCAGCGCACGGAACTTCGGTCGTGGTCCCTTACCATTTGTGTTGGCTGGAGAGGTATACACGCATCTCACGTCTGGTGCGGCGCTCGATCTAGTCTCCGGGGCGATGCGACACGAAAAAACATCCACACCATTGGTATATGCTACCGTGAAAAGGCCCTTCTCTTCATTCTGACCGGTAACATCAATGTCTTCCGCTTCCTCGTCACTCTTCAAACGGATCCTCCCAATAACGTCACTCTCTCCCGGCTTCGTTGTGCTGGCATTGAAGAAGACAATCTCGCCTGATGGAGCTAGTCCCGTCGTAATAGCTGCAACACGTGCGGCACTCTCATCCTTCCAAGGCGACAGACGAGTGATTCGCTGATACGTATCCGTTACCCTTCCCGGCTTAACCACTGTTCTGAACAACGACTCTTGGGATAGATTGACAGTTTGCCCAGGTTTACTCTCTGCTGGAGGCTTGGATTCCTTAGAGGACGAATCTATGCGGCGCGGAGGGTAATCGATTTGGAAGGATCGTAGATGTCGGTTCTTATTTTGTTGTTGCAAAGCGAGGGAGCTGTTTATACCGACAAATGTGACTATGGAGGCGTCGTTCGATTGTGCCGCAGCTAGTGAGGTCACGGAATCCTCATCGCGCGAGAGCTCAACGTCGACGACCTCGCTCAATTCATGGCGTTTGAAGGCGTTCAGGAGAACCTGCACTGACTGTTATTAAATGCTAGGACTGAAAAGAGAAATGATTGGGAGCTTACAATCTTATTTCCCACGCCGCTACGGCCTTCGCCGCCGCCGCCGGCAACAAGAAGAAAGGCATGGTTGCGCGGGTCGAAGTCGGCAGCGAACAAGGGGCAGGAGAGGGTGATTTTGGCGGAGGGAATATTGGGCGCCATCTTTAGGACCGTCTGCAGGCCCAGTAAGGCGAAGAGCAATTGCTTAACGACCGGACGGTGGGATGGGAAGCGAAGATGAAGATGAAGCCAAGTTGGCGAATGATGTTTGGGATCGATTGGGAATGACGTTTCGGCCTGGGCTTCTTGGCATCCATCCCATGCGGCGGAAGTGCTCCAGGTACCTAGTAAACTACATAGTACAACAGCCTATCCTCCGATTTATGAAGAAATCCATGGAAGAAGATGGTCTTATAATATTTTGGCCGAAATTACTGTTCTAATCCACTTCTTGGGCAGTAAACTCAGGCAGCCGCTTCCGGATATCCTCCCAGCTCTCCTCTCCTTCCACCAGGGACTTGAGGGCCTGTAGAATCTCATCCTCACTCGCGCGCACCTGCTTTGTGGAGTCGCGGTCGCGCAGTGTAATGGTGCTATCCTTTACAGACTGGAAGTCAACAGTGACACCAAATGGTGTACCGAGCTCGTCGTTGCGTGCGTACCGCTTACCGATACTGGCGGAAGAATCGTCAACGCGGCTGGAGACGCCCAATCGTCGTAATTTCGTCGTCAACTGTTGTACCAAGGGGCGGAATGCGGGATTGGTCGATAGTGGTACGAGAAGAACTTTAGTAGGCGCGATAACTGGGGGGAAGGACAGAACCTAGATATCAAGTTAGAATAAGAACAAGTTGTTGAACAAGAGATGGAGAACTTACACCGCGGGCTTCATCCCCTTCACGGTACCAGTAAACGTGCTCCATAAGACTGTATAGGATACGACCGATACCGAATGATGGTTCGATCACATTGGGTGAGTACTCGCGGATATTCTCAACACGAGTGCGTTTCTCAATCTTGATTATGTCTTTCTCTAGCTCAGCCTTGCCTGAGGCAACACCAGCGACATCCACCTCAATCTTGCCACTTTGCTCAAGGTCAAGAGCCAGTTTCTCCCGGAACTCCTGGGACAGAGCATTTATGGCAGCCTCGACGGCCTTACCGTCCTTCTTGAAACGAGGACCGAACTTCTTCTTGTCCAGGTCAATCTGCCATTCCTCGACCTTCAATGGCTCTGCACGAGTCTCACGAACGACCAGAGGCGCTCCAGTTTTGTTCTTGTGCACACTCAGGTCATAAGCACTGCGGTCCGCGCAGCCAACACACTCAATCCAACCATAGCTGGTTTGCAGCTCGGCATCCCAGCAGTCACACGCATAGTGGGCCATCTCGTTAGCCATGTGCTGACGGAAGCGGAGCTTGGTGGGATCGACACCGAGCTTCAATAAGAACAACTGGATACGAGCAAGGAAGTACCCAAGAGTCTCGTTGTCTACCAACCCAGTCTCAACGGCCTTGCCGACTGTCATCCTCTCGGTCTTGGTGCTTCCAGACAACTGGATGTCCCGATTGAGGAGCGTCAACTCAATATCTTTGACCTCCTCAAAACGCGCATGTTTCTTGCCACCCTCGGGGTCCACGAAATGTTCAATCTCGGCCATAAGGAACTCACGAACACGCAGAAGACCTGCACGGGGCGAAATCTCATTCCGGAACGACTTGCCAATGGACGCCGAAGCAAAGGGCATTGCCTGTTGGTTGAATTCAAGCAGTTTCTGAAAGTTCAGGAACTGTCCCTGTGCAGTCTCGGGGCGCAGATAGCCAGGCATGTTGCTGCTAGGTCCAATCGAGGTCTGGAACATTAGGTTGAAAGCAACAGGAGGAAGGAGATTGCCACCAGTAACGGGGTTTCTAATATCGTACTTGGCAATAATTTGCTCTAATTGAGGTCCGTCAAAGTTATCAATCTGCGCCAGCAGTTCCTCGTAATGCTTGACGACCGCATCATCTAGCTTGACAGCCTCGCTCTTAGCCTTTTTCTTCTTTTTCGCCTCCTTCTCCGCGTCAACCTCAACCTTTTGGCCACGAGCCTCCTTGTCGCCCTTGAGACGAGCCTCGAGGACTTCCTCCACCAAGTGATCTGCACGGAAGATCTCGCCGGTCTTGGGGTCCTTGCACATCCAATCGGCGAACTTTTCGACGTGGCCGCTTGTCTTGAGAACCTCCTCCGGGGTCAGCATAGTGCAGTCGACCTCGAGCATATCTTCCTCCAAGACAAAGTGTTTCCGCCAGGTATCGACAATGTTGTTTAAAACGGCGCAACCGGGTGGGCCATAATCGTACAGACCGGAGACACCTCCGTAGATCTCGAAGGAGGGGGTGTAGAAAAGGCGGCGGCGGAGCATAGAATCCAGGACGGACCGGTCAACAGCCTGACCGGCCTTGGTGTTTAGGGTAGCCATTATGGATTTCTTATTCCTGGACTCCTGAATAACGGCGCGGAGGGGAGGAGGGGAGGAGGAAAAGTGTCTTCTGTTGGCGGGGTTCCACCAGGAAATAATTCGGCGGGGAAGAAAAGAAAATCGAATGGGCGATTGAGTCATCCGCCGACACGTGAGCCGTTCCTTGATAGACTCAAGGAGGCTGAATCCAGGCCGAATTAGAGGAAATGGGGATCAAGATGTGTATAGGGGGTTAGAAATAGAGTAATAAAGAATATTTATGTAAAGTAACGCGCTCAACTGCTCGCTTACAACAGTAATTGAGATAATTGAAGCTTCCAGGGGCAGCAAATCGAGTCAGTCCATACAAAAAAAGACAGCGTAATATTTGTATGGTCAATACGCGCTTCTACCGCCGGTCAAACATTTTTCCACTAAAAAAAATATCTCCGCAAAAAAAGTCAAGATACGGATAGAACTTGTGAGCTTTATACAACAATACAAATTCACCTTCACTCACAGCCCAGCATGGTCTCAAAAAAATCACAGTCACGGCCTCCTTCAAGTGCAATCATGGACTTCAAAACTCGCAACAAACAAAAGCGCCAACTCCTTCATATCAAACGAAAACGTGCGAAAGATGTCGCTCACCGGGCTCGGCGATTCGGGACGAAGAAGGAAGAGGCTAAAAACCCTAAGCTAAAAGAAGAGCGACTTAAGCAAAACATCCCCCTGACCTTGGAGCGGAAGCGTGTATGGGATGATGCTGGTAGCGATGTTGAGGAACCGTTAGGGCTGAGTGTCGATGTCGAGCGGATAAAGAGACAGAAGCAGGAGGAAGAAGATGAACTTAATCGCCCGTTGAACTCAGATCTGGGAGACTCTCAGGATGAAGATGGCGATGGCGATGAGGATGACCTCGACAGCATGCTAGCCAGCGGCGATGAAGACGACGAAGATGGCGAAGACGACGAGGAGGACAGCGGAAGCAAAAAGGACAGTCGCGGCCTCAAACCCTCTACTCTCCCCTCCGCCACAGAGCGCGCAACCAGCCCATCTCAATCAACACGAAGCACAAATATGAATCTCGCGCCAGAAGCCCTAGCCGCGAAATTCCCATCCCTCTTCTCGCCCGACTCCCAACGACCCCCGAAAATCCTGATCACAACCTCCCTCAACTCAACCCTCCACCACGAAGGCAAAATCCTGACCCAACTCTTCCCCAATAGCGTCTACATCCGCCGCACCGCCCATGCTCACTCACACAAGTTCTCCATCCGAGAGATCGCCCAATTCGCCTCTAACCGGGAGTACACCACCGTAGTAATCCTACAAGAGGATTCCAAAAAGCCAGCAGGCCTGGATATTGTACACCTTCCCAAGGGCCCCATGTTCCATTTCAGTATCAGCAACTGGGTCGAGGGCAAGAAGATCCCGGGCCACGGAAACCCAACCGAGCATTGGCCAGAGCTTATCTTGAATAATTTCCGCACACCGCTTGGTCTCCTCACCGCACATCTTTTCCGCACTTTATTCCCGCCGCAACCGGACATCGAGGGCCGGCAGGTCGTCACACTTCACAACCAGCGTGATTACATCTTCGTGCGTCGGCACCGCTACGTTTTCCGTGAGAAGCGGGAAACTGAAAAGGCCGTTGTTGGTGCGGATGGGAAGGAGATCAAGGGAGCTGAGGGTATCCGGACTGGGCTACAGGAGCTAGGACCTCGGTTTACTATGAAGCTACGCCGGGTTGATAAGGGCATTCAGAGGGCAAGTGGACAGGAATGGGAGTGGCAGGGGAAGATGGAGAAAAAGAGGACGCTGTTCCAGTTGTGATTGCGCTTTATGCGTTTATATTTGCATCGCATGGAGTTTGGTTCGCAAAAGAAGTTGTTTGGGTGGGTCAAATGTTTGACTTTCATACATGTCAATACCACGTTTTAGCTGTTTATAGATCAATTTAACGAGCCACATCTAAACATCACGACGTCAAGTCCGTGATACGCACGGGCCAACTTCTAAGACCTACACTTAAAGTTGAGCATAGCCTCATATCTTGGAATACCTTAAGTGCATAACCCAGGTATTCCCAGGCCCAGACGTTCCAATTAAGCATACTGCAGGAAACGCTTTTCATCTATACAGTAAGACAGCAAGAAAGCAAATGGGTATAAGCTACAACCAACCAACCAACTAACAAAACCCAAATCAAGCCGAATGTGAATTTAAATTCATTTCATCATCGATCTGCTTCAACTTCTGAAGCATACCATTCTTGCGCATGTTTGCCCTCGAAAACGGCTTGCGTGCTGTCACCGTTTTCACGCAGCACGTCATCCTCTCAGCAGCCAATAATTCTGATTTCACCTTCTCGCAGAGATCCCGGACGCCCTCCTCCGTCCAATTCCCTGTTGCGGTAAGCTGTCTTAGACTATACGCCTCTAGGCCCTCGAGGAGCGCAATAAGCGCCATCTTCCCGAGGGTTTTCTCACGAGGTTCGTCAGGCCACAACCCGATGGGGATAGTGCGTTCTAGGACACGGACATCAACGAACCCTGCCGCGGTGAGGATGTTGGGGAGGAGATGGCGCAGATCGCGCGGATGGCCGGTGATTTCGGCGGCGGAGCGCATAGCGGACGCAAAGATGTTGAGGTATGAATCTCCCGAGTTTGGGACGGAGACTGAATCGGCAGCGGGGTCTGCGTCGCAGATCTCAATGTATCCACCTGGGGTGAGGTGGCGGAAGGCCTGTTTGTAGATAGTAGACCAGTCTGAGAAGGCCCCTGCCAGGCCGCGGAGATGGATCAGGTCGAATGGTTCGTGGTATGTCCATTCGTCTCGAGCGTCGTCTAGCTGGAAGCTCACGTTTGGAGGGTCGATAGTTCTACCGAGGCCGCTGTCGAAGACACCGATGTCGGTTGCGATGATCGTGGCGCCGGGATAGGCGGTGCTCATTTCAATGGCCCAGTCGCCTGGCCCTGTGCCAATGTCTAAGATGCGGGGCTTCTTTTTGGCGAGGGGCACATTTATTAGGTTTCCGTCGAGGAGGATGAGGAATATTTGGTGAACGATGTTTAAACGGGTTTGCTCGGCCTCATCATTAGGCATGAAGTATGTGTCGTTGCAGTACCGGCGGCCATCCTCCAGCACATATTCTATATTTTGGGCTTCGAAGGACTTGGTGGATTTTCTGGCGCGGTCAGCTTCAAATAGGCTATTAGATTGTAGAGAAGTCTGCTAACATTGAAATCTCATCGGAATCTGTATCTGAATCTGGTTCTGGGTCTTCGTCATCTGGCCGGCGACGCTTTCCGGCTGCTTTGGCACTGCCTGTCTCGTCGGATTCAGGCATACTTTTTGGAACCGCTGCCTCGTCCATGACATGACGAACTCTGACTAGCGACCATGTAATTGCTTCAGCAGCGGACGGTAGAAGCGAGAGTCGTTGCCCACAGGCTTGGGCAAGGAGAAACAGCGGAGCGACAAGGGAAGAGTAAGAGAGTCAGACATGGGCGGGGAATGTCGAACAAAGAGTAGGCATCGTGTCGCGCAGGAAGAAGTTGAAAGGTGAGCCAGTGAAGTTGAAGTATGAAAAAGAAGTAAGGGAGGAATAATATTAATGTGAAACACAGCGGCCCGTCAATTGGGAACCGGATGTTTCGAGGACCTGCACGATCCCAGGGGAAGCCCAAGATTAATGACCGGACAATTGTTTAGTTTCGTTTAATTCGAACCCAATAACGGGACTTCGCGTTGCCATTGTCAATCTTAATCAATATTTGTAAGTCATTGGTTTAGCTAGAGTCAGTCCTAGAAAGCTGGTGGAATCGAATCCACTGACTCTTTAGTACTTTCAACTTTGTGATTGTTGTCCCGACGGTCGAGTTGAACGCGGGCGAGGCTCTCGAACGCCTGCGGACAAACGAGTTTCAGCTTTCTCCACTTCCCAGACTCTTGGGATTCATGGGCACTGGGCACTGGGCGGACGCGGACGCGGACACTCCGACGCGACCTGCGGGAGATACTGTTTCCTGCAGAGCTGCGTTGGCGGTGGAATCGTGAGCTTGGACATTATTCTCTCCACCGAGCATCGCTGTCGCCGTATCATGGGCGTCTTAGGAGATATGGAAGTCCAGACTGAGTAGACTCCAAGTCACGTATGTCGATCTCCATCCTGTTATAACATATGATGATATGACAGCGAGTCAATGCTTCGTACTTCTGCACATCATGGCCCCAGTACTCGGGCACCCATCCATGAGCATCACCTCAGGCGTAACATCCCACACCTATCACGGCCAACTCCATGCCTGTAGCTTATGTAGCCAAAACCTAAGGTGCATCAATTGGAAAGCAGGAGATGGTATGACTTCAGCTGTCTTGCATCACCTCGGATCCCCAACCCCAGACATCCGACTCCTTCCTCGATAGGCAGGACTTCGCAGGGGGAACACCACGAGCCGGTCCAGCCAAGCAGGCTAGCGGTTAATAACGATCCTTTCATAATTCATATGCTTCGGAACTGCCTCGCGTAGCCCCGCGCGACTAGGATGGACTCTATGGAGATAGGATAGTTTCCGAGAAGAGTAGGGAGCTGCAGGCGGACGGGCTGTTCGTATGATTAAACGACCCAGTGCAGCGGCAACTGGAAGAAAGGCTGAGGAGGGGCCCTGACAAGGCCTTTATCCCAATCAAATCAAAGGCTTGATGGTGCGCTGTTCGAGGATTAGAAATGATGCCTGATTCGGTCACTAGCCGCTCGGATGGAGTCTCGGACTACACCGTACATTGCTGTGCAACCGGTTCCTGAACTCTGAGAGCTCAAGTTCTCAACTCAAAATTGTGACAGAAGAAGATAAACTCAGCTGCTATTTGGAATTTCACATTGTCCCGAAAAAAATCTTCCGCGATGGCTGGATGACAGATTGTTCTTCCCCACACCCAAAGCGAGCCTGTGCCTGATGATCTGCATTCTGCTTGGAACAAACCCTCAGAATTTGTCCAAAGCTTCGCTCTCAAGGTTCAATATTCGACTCCACATGTCTTCACAGTCCAGTGCTCACGCTCCGAGGTGAACCTTTCCCAATCAACGACATCAACTCTCAACATGAACCATCGACCTCTCCACTCGCTATTCATCGTCTCGATCGGAAATCCAGGCCGCTACCGCAACACCCGTCACAGCGCTGGCCACCTCCTCCTGGACGCCATAACTCCCCTCCTACGAACCCAACTCCCGCCGGTCTACAAAACATGGCACAGCCCATCGCTGATGAATGACTCCGGAAAGAAGCTCGTCCGCGAACTCGAGGCGTTCAAGCGAATCAGCCACCCAGGAACAAACGCAAGCGCCTTAACCCTCGTCATCCTCCACGACGAACTCGAGAAACCCTTGGGGAATATTGTCGTGAAGCGCGGTGGTCCGGAGAAGCTGAGCCTGCGCGGCCATAACGGACTAAAGGATATATTTAAGTGGTTGGGGAAAAAGAAAATGTATCCTAACGATCCGACGCTATCTATTTTGCGGATTGGGTTGGGCATTGGGAGGCCGCAGAGTCGGAGTCCGGATGACGTCGCGAAATACGTGCTTACGCCCATGGAAGAAACAGAGTTGGATGCTGTGAAGAGGGCAGCGGCGTTTGCGATAGATGTTTTGGTTGAGGAGGTTGGATCGGCTGAAGGTAGCAGTCCAGCGCCCAGGCCTACCGAGTGAGTCCCATAGATCAAGCATTGTATGATAGAGATGTAGATTATAATAGATAGATAGATAGATGATACCCGAGCAATTGCATCGTTTGAATTTCCCATGAAGCGACCATTATGAACTCGTTAAGGATACCATGACACAGATGATATATCAGCGTACAAACATTATTAGAATCCACAGTCAGTGAACCTTTTCGAAAAACAAGAATCTCAAACAGTACCCGCTATGCTCAAATCCCGAATCTCCTGTAGAACTTCTTCTACCCTGTTATCCAGATCACCCCGCGCATACTGGTCTCTTGTCTCCGCGTCGAGATACTGTTGCACTTGAGCCATGCGAGAGTATGCTTCCGCACAGAAACGCAGTTGAATCTTCACCAAGGCCTCGAAACTCGGGTCGAGGTATGGAACACGCAAATCAATAAGTTGAGGAAGTTCAGTGAATAGCTGCTCATTCAACTGTTCGTACGCCTGTTTGGCCATCTCCAATTCGCGTTCGGTGCGGGGCAACTTCGTGGCGTCCTTGTCGGGCTTCTCGACCAGTCGCTTGACCTTGGCTCTCATGGCGTCGTAGTCGAGCAGCTTGTGGTTTCTCTTCTTGATACACTCGTTGACGTCAGGGAAGTAGGCACAGAAACGGGATATCGGCTCGAGAACAGTTGTCCTTTCGTATGTCAGTCTGAGACACGGGCATTCCATATATCACAGAGGAGAATCCGTACCTGTATGGTCCGTCCAGCGCTTTGATCGTCTCGGCGTCCAGGTCTTCGACAGCCTGCTTGTAACTCCTACTCACCCCGTCATTGGCCCCTGCGTCGCCGTAGAAGGCGTCTATCGTTTCCGCAATCCGCATCTGCGAAGCCGTCATCGCTGTTTGGAAGCGAATAATAAGCACACCCTCTTCGGATGCAGACATCGGCCACAATTGACATACCTCGCAATGAGTCCAAGTAGCCCTTAGCCTCCTTTTGTAAGCGGTTGGCCGCAGCCTCCATGGTCCGGTATCGTCTGCACGGAAATCAATTAGCCCACGGCTGACAGAACCCGTCTTCCCCGGTTTCCATACCGTTCTTCAATCTCATAATCACGATCGTTCGTCCTCTCCACATGCCCTGCAGAAGAAAAATAGCGGAATCAGTATCTGTCCAAATTCCAGCTTCCAGTATTCCGATCCAACTTATATCGGCCCACCTCCGGGTTCACCGCAGCTGCGGTTGCGGGGCAAGATTCGTTTCAAGACCTACCCGTTTTCATCATCACCTGCGTCGTGGCACGGTTCACATTCTTCTTAAAGCCTGCGGAGAACATCTATGTCAGTATGTCCTCGTAATAAAGCCCTTGAACCGCGAGTTGGATGCGCACCCGCCCAAGACATGATGGACACTATTTGGTCGGGTTACCGGTTCCAACGAGAGCAGGCAGAGTCAATCGTAGATGTTACGGAGCCGAAAATCGCGATGTACGATATAGAGTACGTGTGTAAGTCGTCGGTTCGAGGGTCGAGCGAGGATGAGGTCGGAGAGCGGGAGAAGTTTGAAGCCTAATGCGGGACTGATGATGATGTCCTTAGTTGTTCTCCAAGTGGCTGTGCGTGGCTGTGTATTTTTATTACAGTTTGTATTCAACCGGAAAGTATAGCAGCCCTCAGGATCTTCACAACTAACTTTTAGTAATAGTAGTACTTACAAATATGAGATAATAATCAAACAACATTCAGATCAGCTTACCCTTTGTTAAGAGAGTCAATGAGGTAGAGTGACCTGACTGTGATTATATATCATAAAGCCAGGGGGTGTATCAATGCCGGGTAGCATATCAAACTGTTGCCCTGTGTAACTCAAAGCAACAGAGCGCACTACAGTTTCTACATCACGAACTACGCGCGGTGAGCTGATGACGTTCGACAGTGATCCATGAGGTATAGCGATCATCCAACTCGCGTACAAAACCAACCAAGGACTGGTGATTCACAGGAGCCGAAGGGGCGTAGTAGTTAGATAAGGGACACTCGCCCGTTGCCTTTGCCAATGGACAGTAAATCGGGACCAGGAACACTCCCAGTAGCAAGCACTCCCGTCAGCATAGTAGGATAGAGCCACAAATCCGGTGTCGCTTATTGAAAAGGGATGGCCGTCAAGTAGTGATGCTCCGCTTGCGGCACAGTAGGGGACCACTCAAAAGTGATGCTGAAATCGTGCTGTAAACAAGGTCTCTGGTCTCTGAAGTCAAGATGAGCCTGTCATCCCTCGATATGTCCCTGTCCGCTGTTTTTGGAACGCCCTGCCCCTGTCGTATTAAACAGTTTTATCTAAAGATGCCAACCGATAGCCGAGACGAGTCTGGGTTAAAGGGCCGTGTGTTCTGCAACAAGATGAAGAGAATCATTCCCGTTTACCAGCGCAGAATTGGTATAGAAACATACAAAGCCTACTTTGAGACCGGTCTAATGCTGAAGTATTGACTGTTATGCTTCGTTTGTGGATCAACTTGGCAGAAACAAAAGCTCGGTGCTATGAGATGCCAGTAAAAGGAATTAGAAATGGAAATCAGATGCTACCCTACCGCCACCCTTCACATCTCGTCCAACCCCGACTCGTCGATTGGTTCGAAACAACAATTGTCGGTGATGACCTCGGACTGCTTGAGCAACAAAAAAAGTGAGCGAAAGCGATACGCCCAAATCTCACAGAAATGCGTCGCTTGCACTCGGGGTGATTCTGACGTCAGGGCAAGCCTTTCCCCTCATTGCAGGATGCTGCGCCATCCTCCAAGAGCATGACAAGAAGTTAAATGTTGATGGGATCGACAAGAGCGAAGCCATACAGAAAGTGTATCTGTGGCTGTGTATTTACAAAACATGACAAGCTGATCAGTACAGCCCTATGAAACCTTGACCCGCACCGGCATCGGCTAGCGACGGTTTGCCTGAAGGAATTTGATTGTGTTCCCCAGACTCGTGGTAAACGATCGACAGTAATAATGACGAGGGTCTTTGAAGAGCATGACCTGTTATTCCAAGGCTTTCTGTCGTGCCGAGATTTTGGGATGAACTCTTCTGGGGTATAGCAATACCCCGACGTCGCCCAAATCCAACGCTGCTCTTCGCCTTCTACACCGTAACCCCCCCTTGCCAGCACCCGAGTCACCATGGGTACAGCGTGATCTCGACAAAGGCTAGACCTGCTCTTTCAGGAACAATGCACGATTCGAAAAATGGAGAATGCTCCGGTCGAGGACGCAAGGTTCAGCCCAGAGTCCGACCCAATGTGGTGGTTTGGCTACATACAAAGTCCCGCGGCCTCATGCGTTATATGGCCTTGCAGGCTTGCGGCGGTTGTATCGCAGAACTGCACTAGAATTCTAGAAAACTGTGCTGCCTATTCCTGTGAAGCTCCACTGGCCTGTCTGGCTGGGAGTCGATGAGCCGAACCATCAAATCCCTTCCCCGAAGGGAGTATGCGGAATTCGCGGGTGCTCTCTTTTCAACCATGAAGTTTTCAACAATGCAATATTCCCACTTTCCCAGTGGGTTCCCAGTTGACTATGCGCTATGAACTGAGTACGCTATAGGCTCTAGGCACTAGGCAGCCTTATTACCTCTGTGGAATTAATCACATTGTCGGCGCTCCGAATCCACTTCTAGTCATAATCCCTTGGGACGAAATGCGGCTTGGCCGGTGTTACTACTGAAATGAATCACGTCGCACAGCTCTAGGCCTCCAACTAACAAAATGAGGTGAATTGCCCAGCCCCTTCATTCAACAGACCAACCGCAGTGTCTCTTGCAGCGCATCTAGACTCTTGGCAATCATGAACCACATCGCTTCCAAGGTCTATTCTGGTTTTTGGATACAAGGGCTGGATTCCCTCAAAGTCATCGCTTGATCCTCTTCTCTACTGGGCAATGTTTCACTACTGCAATCTAGACGCAGGACGTCTCATTTGGTATAGTGCCAGATGTCCTTAGACAGGGCAGGAGGTCTATTTCGGTTTACTGCCTCGTGCCGAATCTAACAGCATAACGAAATAGCGGTCACACAAGCAATCTTGACAGCCCCAGACCATTGTGCATAAGCCGATAAAGCCCCTTGGTCATCTGAGCCCTACCGGGAAGATAGAGCCGGGCTAGCCCCTCTAGACCTCTCCTCGTCGTGCTTCTTGCTGTTTGTTTCTGCATGCCAGCATACTCTATGTACCTAGCTATGTAGGTAGTATTCACTCGTGACTGCTAGGCGAGTTTTCACATCGATTGTACTACAAACCCAATGTTACACCCGCAACAATTCCAATTAGAAGTTTAAGGAAACAGTTATGGGTCGGTCTAGAGCCCTTGAGCCAAATTATGCTTTCCGTGCCTGGAACTCTGGGCCAGTCCACTATCGAACAATGACCTAGTCTACATTTAGAGGTACGGCGCGGAATGAAATATATTTGTTCCAAGTGGAAGATGTAGAAAAGCACAAAGACCTACTTTCTTGAGGTTCATAAATGAAGTAAACTCAGGGAATTAATCATCCTGTTTACGGCCATATATAACCCTAGGCTAGGTACTAACTAGTACTTAGTAAACTCATGGGATTACCATATGATGAGGCAAAACCCCCGTTCCCAATGCTACATTAATCTATTGGATACCAAGTCTCCCTGTTGGAATCAACATACCTACTTACTAAGTACCTACCCAATCTTCCAAAGCGTAGGGAATAAATAAACAGGCAGGCAATACGCAGGTCTCACTCGCTGCATGGAAGTAATAAAAATATAGATTTATGCATAACTGGAATCTTCATACAGCTACGAGGTTGCATCCATCGTACCTCAAGGATCCATCCATACAGTATGTAAATATAAGGAAGGATGCATAAAGCAACATGCACCGATCTACACTCTGCATACCCATCCTAGAAAAAAGATACATGAATAGTTAGTTACGGCGTCCACTCTATTTACCTAATCTGACCATGCAATGCATGATGCAGGTCTTAGTAGGGACGGGGGTAATTTAGGGACATACGGAGTAGACTGCTTATACAACTAAAGTAGGTGGAGCGGAGTTACTACCTTAGCATGAGGATCCCCTGTCGCACAGAAATGAAACCATCAGGGAAAGCTGGATTAGGAAATTAGAGTGGACAGCCGAGCTGAAGCCTGAAGCCCTGATCAGGGCTGGGTTTATACACTTTGGCGTAATTTTGAAAAAAAGGTCGGCGTTGGTGCAGAATTAATCTGAAGTTATTGCCAACTAGTGATACACATTTATTTCCACGCATCTTGCTCGTCACTCCCTGGGGTACCCACCCCTACATTCGAGGGCGCTTTTTCTCATAAAGACTAGGGTAGAGGTGGTTACTGGGTGTTTTAGTGGCAATAACATGGTGGGTCCAATTCTAACATGATGACCTTGTTTCCAGCCACGGCGAGCTGCATCCCAAGCAAGTGCTAATACTCTGTAGTGTGAGTGGGTAACCTCGAAATGATGTAATGGAATAAGTCCTAGAAGTGTCACATGATTGATGAATTCGTTCATTAACTTCATCAGTGCGAAAGAATTGAAGGGTCATGTTGAGAACCTCATTATGTTATATTAATATTGTCTTGTTTTATTGTGAAAAACAAAAGGTTAGTTGGTTTCTCAATGGGCCAGCCATTTATTCTCCCTGTAGTAGGAGTAGTAGGAGTGGTCGTGCCGTGGTTTTACAGTTTGCCCCCAAATGAGCCCGATATCCACCCATAACCTGCCAAAAAAAAAAAAACAAACGCCCAGCGCTATCCTGAAAACAGTGCTAAGAACAAGCTAATCGTGAAAGAAATAGTTTCGGAGCACAGGTAAAAAAATTTGAAAATACCAAGCCAGGGTCTTGCAGACAGACAAGCAAGGCGGCCGAGCGAGCAAGATGTGAGAAGTGTGGTAAGCATGCTGAAATGAAAAGACAATAATGTATAGGCCGTTAATATAAAGTGTATATGTTTGGGCTGGAACCATGGATCTAGTCAAAAGGTCATGATCTTCGTTGCATTAACATGAGAACGTGACGCCAGACTAAACCCGTAAACTAGGTAGGAGAGGAAGAAAGACATGCACTGGCATAATTGTAGAAAAGATCAAAAGTCCTCCTTCTATGTAACATATAAAGAAGGACCCAACCTCCCACCAGGGAAGAAAAGGGAGAAAACACAGAACCACCCGTTTCTATGAGACAGAGGAGGCAGACAGGAATAAGGCAACCACGAGGGACTCATGGACCGGACGAACATCAAAACCAGCCCAATGAATCCTCCCGGAGATAATACCTGCCATTAGAGAAGTAAAGGAAGACACTAGAAGCCTTCCTCACCAGCTTGGCACAACCTGATCTCGCGAACCCATTCGGATTTCAAGATCTGGGATGAGTTGATGCGGCGTGAAGGATTCGGGTCAAGGATGGAGTAGACGACGTTGCGGCAACGAGCCTGTACGAAGGAGTAAAGTTAGCTTGACGGTTTGACTCTGGTCGTAGGTCATGCCTTACCCGATGCAACGTTTCAATAGGTGCATAACCATCCTCATGCTTGCGACCCTCCAAGTATCGTTTGTAAAAGTCGTCTTCGCCCTTACGGGCCACTTTCCATAAGTGTCGTCCTGTCCTCATAGCCATGTAGATGACGCCGCAAGCCCAGATATCAACAGCTCTGGGGTCGAACTCCTTTTCGACATACTCTTCGGGGGCGATATAAGGCGCCGAGCCACATAAGCCAGCAGTCATATGTGCTTCGTTTTCCCATGCCATGCGGAAGCACTCGCCATTTCCGAAGTCTGTGATCTTAAGAGCGCCATGAGTGGTCAACAGCAGGTTCTCTGGCTTGAGGTCACGATGAGCGACGCCCATCTCGTGCATGTACTCGACACCGCGCATGAGTTGTTTGAAGAGACAATCAGCCTCGGCAACCTCTAGTTTTCCTGCAGCCAGCACAAGAGTGTAGAGATCACCGCCAGCACAGAACTCCATAACTTCGCAGTAGTCGCCCTTGGCATCTTGGAGGAGGTCGAGTGTGTGGATGATATTAGGATGGCGAAGAGAGGAGGAAATGCAGAACTCAGAAGTCAGTCGTTTCTGATACTTCTTGCTCGTTTCTTGCGGACGGCGGCGGAATTCTTTGACGGCGTACAGCTGTTCGCTCTTGGAGTCCTTTGGATCTACCTTGTGAGATATCCTGACAATGCCGAAAGCACCACGTCCGACAATCTCCTGGCATTTGCCGTATTTATCGACGAGCGATGCGGTTGCGTTGGGCCCGCCCTTCTTGTCGGCAGCCAACTTATCTCGCTCGCTTTTGAATTGGTCAATCCAGGTTGACATAAGAGATAGTTGTTGGTCCTCGGCATGATCGTCCTTCTTGCGACCACCAAGCATATCTCGAAGAAGATCGGTCAGCTTTTCCTGCCGTCGAGTGTTCTTCAAATGGTGAAAGTGGGAGTTATCCGGGAGCGCCTCAAAGCGCTTTTGTACGATCGGCCCTTCCTTCTGCTCTTTGCCACTAGCAGGTTTGGCCTTCTTTTCGCTTGCGTCTTTGGTGGATGTTTGTCGTGAGGGTGCTCTAGATGGAGGTTTTGATGATGGCCTAGACTGTTTGCCGGTGCCATTAGCAGCGGGTTTTCCGCCATCAGAGCTACTGTCTGATAGCTCGCGCAACGATTCTGGCTCTCTTGGTGTGGATCTTCCAGTGCTCGCAAATATGCGAGAAATGCGATTCGCCATGGTTTGCTTGGGGGGTTTCACTGAATGGGGAAGCGCTGCATCCCCATTCAGGGCAGACAACTTCATGCCCGCCAAAGCCTGTGTTACCTGTCGTTCTCCATGGTCGCTAGAAATTTGTGAAGTTGCGGCGGAAGAGACTGTAGAAGGTACAGGAGATGGAGATGGTGGAGTCATGTGCGGTGATCGATGTAAAATGCGGTAGACAAAAGGGAGGATATTTGCCTCCGGGGAAGATATATAGGGAAATGGGAGCGAAAAGACTTGAAAAGCCTACAGCACAAGGCTGAAAGGCTAGGTAAGACCAAAGTTGACAACTGAAGTTGGGAGTTGAAAGAAGATCGAAGCTTGGGACGGACGGGCGAGGGAAATTATACTTAGAAAAAGTGGTGCTGGGTCACCGACGGTAGCTGGCCTGAGGCTGCAGTAGTCTGTGACGGAAGTGACTCTGCAAGCTGCACAACCCCCGTCAAAAAAAAGAAAGAAAAGAAAAAAATGTAAGTAAAAAAATAGAAAAAAGAAAAAAAGGATTTAATTAAAAAAAGAGCACCGCTCAGCGAGGCACGGAATGCCCAGATGGGACGGTGCTCAAGTGGAAGCACAGAAAGTCTTGGCTTCTATAGTCCCGCGTCTGAATGTAAGTCGACGAGCTTTGAGTCCGAAGAAGGATGTAGTGATATTATTATACGAGGAAACAGGAACGAGCTCGAAGTCGACAGGCAGACTTTGGATGACGGACGGAAGCAGCAGATAAGTTGACGTTGAAGAGCAGAGGCGAGGAACAACAGCAACAGGCGGTACTTGGGAATTGGGATATTTAGTACTAGTACTTACGGAGTACGAGCAGTGGGAGGTGCTAAAGTATGTAACTACGACACAAAGAGCTGGTTGATTTCGATTTTCGAGGGCTGTGACCTGTGGGAACATTTTCATCATCCATTACCCACGGATTACCGCCTGCAGCAGGCAGACGGCCGCAGACCTCCCCGTTTGGAAGGAACTCCAGGACGCGGTACCGTACCGAACGAGTCCGGTATCTTACTGTTACAGCCACAGACCACGAATCTTACAGCGACAAGAGTCTCCACTGGACCAGCAGTCACGGGTCTCCAGCAGCGCTTCCGGAGTTGTTCACCGTGCCACACACAATGGAAGCGGCAGAATATCTCTCTATCAAATGACAGTCAGATTCGCTTCATGGCATGTCCATCAGCTGCCAGCATAGGTGGTGTGATATTATCAGTCCGCCGCTTACTGCCTCGAGCTCCTCCAAAACTCTGTCGTTGGCCACGGTCAGTTACGGTGGAACAGCGACTTCTCGACTTCTCAAAGTGGCGCCTGTTTGCGGATTAATAATACCATTACTTGCCCTCGCCATGATACTTCCACCATAGTAATCAATAGTCATAGTAGAGTAATAAATGAGCAATGCCAGGTGGCGCGGCGATTTCCTACTCCGGAAAGCTCCGCACTTGAAGGACTGTCCTGTCAGAGGACTGTGCCTTGGATCCAACTCTGGGTCAACCACGGCTTCTGAGTAACCAGGAGTCAAGTCGACTGATGCGCTGTTGATGGGGTAGTCCGCCACTCATCCGACACCGGGGACGAACGAGTCTATCAAAAGGAAGCGACTCGAAAACAAGTCGGATGATGTTCCCCGTATTTGGGTGACGTATTTGGCATCCTCTCTCCAGAGCCTTGAAGGATTGGGAGGGATCGAGGTGATTCGAACCAAAGAACATCTTGTTAGTCAACCCCTCAACCTTACTCCATAAGGCCAGATTGAGGCTGTGCGAGAGTCATTGATACTGGCGCACTATGATCCGACCTAGGTCCCCGCACATCATCATTAATTACTTCCACGAGCACCTGGTTTCACTTGTCCAGTCGTTCTGATTAGATGCGGTTCAAGGGCCGCTAGTATTGCCAAAGAACTCTCTCGTCGAGCTACAGCAGGCCAGCTTTGCGCTTGTTGCCAAGATATCATCCAGCAGCAGATGATGGAGGGGTAAAGCTGCCTCCTCCTACTTCGCTTCGAACATCGGCTCGTATAGGATCTGTTACACCAGCAGAACTGGCAGCTTAGCTTTGTTTTTCTTATTCCAAGTAAAGGTACTTTGGTGCACACAGTCCTGGAGCAGCGAGCCAGCAATGCATTTTGTGGCCGCATTGTGTAGTTTTTCAATTACCTCATGAAGGTGAGATCTGCTTCTGCTCGACTCCTTCGTACAACCATGGCTCGCGTAGTCAAGGCTTTCTTCAGGGGAGTTTGTGTGATCAAATCATGAGCTTTTTAAACGGACCAAAGGCGATGAAGCAGGGGAAACTTGAGCGATGCACATCTCCCCATCGGGCTGGGGTCGGTGTGGGGTTAACATGTGTCAGATAGACGGATGATGTATAAAGCTGTTGGCCTTGTGGTTGATCTGGAGTATCCCAAGTTTCATCCCAAATAGGCAGCTCTATGAAGATTCCCATGACGGCTGGTTTCCGGTGTAATACCATGATTGGAAGGTGGATAGATGGAGTCCGGGGGTATGGTTTGCTTCCAGTTTTTGTGGTGGCATGTCTCAAGCACCACTCGTGGCGGTTCCAAATCTTCCCGCTCCAAGAGTCCAGTTTACGGCTGGGATGATAGGATCGACTCCCAGTCTCCCAGTCCCAGAGCGATTCCCCAGACCTCGGCCGTGGCCCGTTAGTCCGTCTCGCAGAAGCTTGGGAGGGGGGGGCAGCTGGAAACCACGACAACGCCAGGGAGAAGATGGTGAAACAAAGTCTCGTTGTCGACCACGGATTCATTGTCATACATGTTGAACGGCTTGCGAGCTCCCACGTTCTAACCCCATACTGCTGAGAAGGCGGTCGTTCTGCACTCGGGCGTCCCGAAACCAAGGTCGATAAGGTCGGGATCGGGCAGTTCAGATTTGCACGAGGGATTTTTTGGGCTAATAAGATGGAGATCAAATTGAGAAAAGCAAAAAGTGGTCCCGACCAGATGGGTTTAGTTAGGGACTTTTTACTTTATTGACCACAAGACGTGGAGTCAGGAGTGGGTCTTCGTAGGCACAGACTACAGGATCCTGCTGCGGTGATGCTGCACAAACAAAGTATCAAGTTTGGCTTCAGGCTTCAAGCTGAGTCCATCAGAGTCTTGAACTGTACTTTTCTCCAGTTGTCCTGAGCTTGAGGATCTGCACCCTGGTGCTCACTGCATACGCATACTCGATGGTGCCGTGAAAAGCCAATTGTCAGCTTGGCATTGTGCGAGTCCTTCAATTTCCTTCCAAATACCGCCGGAGGGGTAAGTATCTAATCGAATCTGTCGTGTCGCGAAGGTCAATTATGATGACAATTCACATTATTCAGTGGTTCCGTCAAGGCTCGCGAAATTATTCAAGGCCCGTCTAATGAACCACTAAGTACTAACCAGCTTCGACCGATTGATCCCCATTCGCAAATTCACTCGATGATATCAACAGGGCGCTTTAAGATCAGGGGGCGTCCGGCAAAGGCATTTTATGCAGCAAGATAGAAGGTTTAAAACACCATCCCCTAAGACCCCTACTAAGAGCCAGGCTTTTGCCGACCACCACTCCTCTGTGTAGAGTACTCTGTTCCAACACCGTTTCTCCCACGTCTTACCACTCGAAGCTAAACAGCGGAATTCGGATGTGTCGCGGAACGATCCATGTTGGTTGACTAGCAAATGCATGGTTGGACTGGTCCGCTGGCGCACCGGCAGCCTTGGTGTCGTTCCAGTCCACTCCTCTTGTCTCCTTCCCGACCTGGTAAACGAATATCCAAACCAACTGACGACCATCCTCCCGGAGTTCCGATTCTCTTAGCAAATAACTAGCTTTGATGCCAGGAAGAGACTGGCATTGTCGCAATCGCGGAAGAAGCGATTGGAGGAATAAACCGCGCACTCTCCCGCGGGTGGGAATTCAAATGTGGGATGGAGGTGGGCTGACTAACGCAATGGACAGACGGTGAGATGCTGCGCAGAGACCTGGTGACAGGCTCTCCTGTGCTCACTGCTCACTACTCACTGCTACTCCTCTCCCGTTATCGAGCCCGAGCTCTAAATCTGGAGCCTAGAGTGGAGATGATGGAACTGCTCTGGACGAATAATAGCGGAACAGCCAACAAGATGTCCGGTTCAACGGTTCAAGCTTCGGCTCTGCTCTCGGGCCAAGAGTCCAAGGCTGTGAGATTCATGATAGACAATTCAGCAAACACACAGACGCCAAGCTAAGGAATGAGAAGGATTAAGCTGCTTATCCGCATTTCGCAGCCCAACAGACTATCGACAGCGGGACTGACGTATCAGATTTCTATCGACGCAAGCCTCAAGGGGTCAGTGACCTTCCTATTTCCTACAAGCAGGATTTCCTTTTTTGCCCTGCATGCAGCCGGTGCGAGCTCTGTTGCATGGCATTGGTCGCATATGTATAATTCGCCTTTTATATCAACTTGGTTCTTGGGTTTAGCTCCTTTGTGTTGGACTCACCGGTAGACTCCTCGGTAGTAGGTACTGCGTTGTCGCTCGCTTCTAAGTTATAATGAACATCTTATAGCTAGAATTACAGGGATTCTAAACTAGCAATTTTCTTGGCTTTTCCTCCTGTTGTTAGTTGTTAGTTGTTGTGGATCTTCTCGGATGGGCTCAGTATATCGCACTTGGTCTTCAGATACTATACATACTCTACTCCATGACTCTACTATTGTGCACAACAAATATGTCTTTAGGGATCCTGATTTAAAGGCGAAAGAAAAAATCTCTTTAGCTTGGACAAAATTGGGAATATTGAAAGTCTAGACAAAAATAAATCTCTCGAGTCTACTTTATATATTGAACCCCGTATATCCCACCATACCACTCAGTAGAACAACTTCATAACTAAGATCATAACCAGTACATCAAGTATACATTCACCAATCCAAACAAAAGCCCGCAAACTCCAACCACTCATCGCTGATCAAACAACTTCCCAACAATGGTTCCAACGGATCACCCAACCCTCCTTGCCACACATACATCACCCTGACGTCCACCTGGGGTCAATTTCGCCTCCTATCCTCACACAAAATAAGTATATATACCCTTTTCCGACCGTAATAGTCTAGGGATAGATATAAACGGACTATAATCTACCTAACTAACAAATTCAAACAAACTCAAACAACCACAAATCAAAACAAGGCAAGATGTCCAACCGTGCCAAAGCAACCGTCGAAGACCTCTACGAGGGCGAGAACGACGACTATCTTACCTCAAGCGACTTCAACGATAGGACCTACGTCTACGAGCCCGGAAACATGGGATTCACGATGGGAATGCCCCCCCAGCGAGAGGAGGTGGGCTTCGACGATCCGATGCAGCCTCCGTTTTCAGAGAGTACCCAGCAGGGAGGTATGTTATCATCCTCTCATGAGATGATTGTTTGTTTGTTGCATTTGGGTGGATAAGGCTAATGGGATAATTGGATGAATGTAGCCAAGCAAGAGAGGGAAGCTGCCGATCGGTCTAATATTCTGGCTGGTAAGGGAAGACGGCTTCGTAGTGCGAAGCCGCAGGCTGCTACCAGGTATAAGGAGGGCCCGATTGGGGATGATATACCGGATGAGTCGCTTGAGGCGGGGAAATCCAGTACCAGGTATGATGCTTAGGATCGGGTAACCATCTAGGAGGTACTGGGAGTAGCGGGGTGCTGATGTTATTGAAAACTGTTTATGTTTGATGGTATAGTTGATTATAAGTGCGAACATGCTTAAATAATGTTCTTGGGTATCTTCAAATCTCTCTTACTGGCTATAGGAGATAGCCCGGGAAGTAGAGGAAAACAATGTTGTGGACTGCAGTACGCTCGGTCACGAATGAGAAGGTGCTCCTTGAGCTAGTACCTAGTACCTAGTATCTAGTACCGCCAGCGGCTCGGTATCACAGGCGTCAACGCACTGGGTTGCTTCCCCCGCTGAGGTTGTGGGGTTTGTTGATACACACCGCGCTGTTGACTTGAAGTGGGCTCATGACCGCCGAGCTTCAACCGGTTGCAAGCTGCGGTTCTGTTGATACTCCGTTTAGTGACCCGACGGGGCTAGACCAGGAGTTAGTCCGACAATTGACTCGATGTATACTACCGCATATGTCAATTTAAGCAAGGACTCGGGTCTGCATATGTTAGGACATATAACTACTAGGACGTGCAGGGGAGGGGCATACCACAAATTGCTCTAGTGACTGCTCGAAAAGTTCATTATTCACACCAAGACCTCCGGGATGTTCAGCAGGAGATAGCGGATTCTTGACAACTATTCGAATTAGCCACGACAACCTCCTGATGATGAGATAGTATGCCACTATACCATATTCGACGTAGAGGTTGATATAGATCTGTTGTAACGCAACGCGCATATTTGGGCTCTTAACGTCCGTAAGCATCACGAATTTGGTGTTTGTGGGAGTCTCGTAGTAGTGAAGTTTATACTGGCTGGTGCGGTATGTAACGAAACTAGAACCAACGGTGGTCAATGTCCGGCTGTCTTCAGAGAATCGCCAATCGAAAGGTCTCACTTGTCGTCCTCGCCTCCCAGCTTTCGCACCATATTCCGGAGCGAGAAAACGGTACCAAAGATCAGCTTCGCATCGTCGTCTGTTGATCGTGTCGACGGGCCGGAAACGGTGGAGAGTCCATTGGCTACTGTAGGAGTATCGGAGGTAGGCCGCGCGGATTTGCCGACAGTAGAGGTAGGTCGAGGGAGCCAACGCCGTTTATATATGCACTCAGCTGGAGAGCAGACAGCATTAGCCACCGTGACGAAGTTTGGGGATGGATCGGCTCCTACCATGACGATCGAAGATGTAAAAAGAGTAGACAGTCATCGTGTTCAATGGTTGATGGGTATGGGAATCCAACGATGTTGAAACCCCGACTTAAGGGTGTTGACGACTTTCTGCAAGGATGGACGGATATGTTGCAGATAGAGGTTGTTCCGATTACTGAGAGCTGGATAGCGAAGCAATGAGGAGGTGTCTAGGTTCCTGGAATGAATCGGGGCGGTGAACGACCACTGGTTGACATCTAAGAAGCAGCCCAGCGCCGGGGATCTGCACGATCAAGTCAAAGCAGGCGTCAAGTTGGCGGAAGCGTCAATTCTAGCTGGTATAGGGACGATGTTCTAAATATAGGAGCTTTACTGTTGGCGAAAGAATCAACTTATTTGATGGAATGATTCCTGCTTCAATAATCCTGCGCAAGTTCCCTCTGATTCCATCGCTGGGCCCCATTCCGACAACTCCCACAAAGATCCATTATATCGATGGTGGAGCACGGCTGGAAGACAGCCAGCAACCTGTTTTTCCCCCTGCCTCCCCCATCATCGAATTCGACAACCTGATCGTAAATCCCGAGTCTCCCACGCGGAAGGTGGCGTCTTATCTCGATCGTTTTGCCCCTCCACCACCCCCACATTCTCTGACAGGCACCTGGATTCCAGCATCTCCCTCTGACAGTCTGTTCGGTCTCAACAGTATTATTACCACTACTGCCGTGTCTTATTCTCACCGCTGGCTTTCTGTTTCACGTTGCGCGACTATTCGATGGCCAACGAGAGTGCTAGCTCTCTACAACAGGGTGCTAGTCAAGGATCCGCTGCCTGTCCAGATCCTCAACCCCCCCGTCCAACTCCAGCTCGCTATGCGTAAGTTTCCCGTCTATTTTGATCTCTGCTGCCTCTAGAAGCAAACGCGTAGACTTGTCGATGGAAACTAGAGCTATAGGATGCTTATTTTACATTCTTTAGCTCGACGCCTTCGTTTGAAAGCCCACCGAGACACCACCGACGTAACCCGAGAGCTCGGCGTCCCGTAAAGGTAGCTACCCGTTTCAAACTCCTGCTCTTCTTACTTCATCCAAACTGTCTTGATTAACCACAAGCACAGGAAACGCTCAATGCTCGATCTGAGTATACTCTCAGCCAAGATGACGGCACTGCGGAGCACAGAATCAACCAATATGTGATCAAACAGGAGATTGGCCGCGGTTCATTCGGTGCCGTGCATGTCGCCGTTGATCAGTATGGAAACGAATATGTGAGCCTCTTCAGCAACCTATGCCTCAATGTAGATTTCATTTTAACCGAGCTTAGGCTGTTAAAGAATTTTCCAAGACACGACTAAGGAAACGCGCAAAATCGCATCTTCTGAGGCGATCCCGAGGCCCAAAACATTCCGCCGATGGCTTGAATTCGCCCCTCCATCGAGATGGAGCGGGAATTGGGGACGAAGAAACGAAGAATGCCCTCTATCTGATCAGGGAGGAGATCGCTATCATGAAGAAGTTACACCATAGCAACCTAGTATCGCTGATAGAGGTTTTGGATGACCCGACCCAAGACTCACTGTTTATGGTCATGGAGATGTGCAAAAAAGGCGTGGTCATGAAGGTCGGCCTTGAAGAGAAGGCAGACCCGTACGATGACGATCGTTGTCGCTACTGGTTTCGTGACCTTATTTTGGGGATTGAGTACTTGCATGCTCAAGGCATTGTTCATCGTGACATCAAGCCGGATAACTGTCTGGTAACGAGTGGGGATGTCCTCAAAGTCGTCGACTTTGGAGTGTCAGAAATGTTTGAAAAGGATTCAACTATGTTCACGGCCAAGTCTGCTGGGTCTCCTGCCTTTTTGCCACCGGAACTGTGTGTTGTTAAACATGGCGATGTTTCAGGAAAGGCAGCAGATATATGGTCCATGGGCGTTACCTTGTACTGTCTACGATACGGCAAACTTCCGTTCGAAGCGCACAGCATTTTCGAACTCTACGAGGCCATAAAAAATGTCGCGATCGTTTGCGAAGGGGAATCCGATGAGGCTTTCAAAGATTTGATATCGCGAATCTTGGAAAAGGACCCCGCGAAGAGGATACAGATGGATGAGCTGCGTGTACGTGGTAGTGCTCTGAATCACTTCACTTGTGTTCCTAACAAAAAATATAGGAACATACTTGGGTCACAAAAAATGGCGCAGATCCTCTTCTACCAAAGGGCGAAAACACGGCAGAAATAGTTGGGCTTCCTACAGAAGAGGAGATGAACTCTGCCATTACAAACAACTTTGTTCATGTCTTAGCCGTGGTATGTATCCAGACGCCTTTACTCAATGTGGAGAAAACTTCTAACAAAGAGTTATTATAGATGAAAGCTGTGAAGAAATTTAAACGTCTTCTTGGACCGGAGAGGGCTGAATCACCCATGCAAAGCATCCTCGGTCAGGAATATGAGAGCCACTTTGTTGAGCCACCTATGGAAATGGATCCAGACGAAGGCGTGTCCATACCTAGTGTGGCGCATTCCAACAAAAGCCAAAGCCTGAACACTTATAATAGAAGAGCTCGGGAGCGTGATGATGTTGTCCTTAAGGGATATCACCAACAGCGGTGGGGCCCTGTCGCCCACCCTTTGCCAGATAGCAGTGACTCGGCCAGTGGATATAGTGCTGTCTTGAACAGGCTGGCGAGGAAAGACTCCGGCTCGATACAGAGCTTCAAAACGAGGGATGACTCCATTGACGACGTGCAGTCATCGTCTCCCAAAATACCACTGTCACGCGCTAGCTCGACCACTACCAAACGCAGCGTGGAAGGCACACGTGGACACGCCCGAGACCCTTTGGAAGAGATCTGCCCGTTCTTATCTATTGGGCCTTCAACATTCACCGGATCGATACCACCTGTAGACATCAGCAGTGCCGAAGCACCACCCATGATCCTGGAATCCGACGGCCCAACATCCACGATACCTTCTGAAACGGACTCAGCAGCGGAACTCGACTATCCCATGGTAAGCGAATCACCAAGCACCGCGGAGTTTGACATCTATGAAACGGCGTATCGAAAGGAAGTTGAGCGCATCCGAGCAGATACCCTCCCACGGCAGCGTACCTCACCGATGGTGTACCTAACCCGCCGCGTGGACGGAAAAGACGAATTAATGAAATTGGTCAGAGAGACAACCATGAACAACCCCGCCTTGAGATTAGGCAGGAGAGTCGCCGTGCCATCAGCTCAGGGTTTCACATCCGCAGTAAGCATTATTAGAGCCCAACTGGAACAGCAACAACAACAACAACAGCAGCAGCAACAAACTCCCTCGAACGTCACAGAAACGCCAGCTACGTTGGATTTAACGTCAAGTCTAGACGAACCCACTACATCGACGTCGCCCGTCGCCGTAGCTGGCACCACAACCGGCACTGAACACTCATCCTCAGAAGGCCAAAAAGGTAAACTGCGCAGTTTACTTAGCGGTACTAAACGCAACCGAAGTCCGTGATGATTCAAGTTGAAATATGTATTCCTTTGTGACATAGCTATCTACACCGAAATGACCAAATTAAAGTAAGACCATAGATGCAACCGGAATAAGAAATGAAGACAGGGCAGGCGCCGCGTTTACCACGCTGATACTCTCTAGTTTCGCGCTATCTCCTTAGTAGTGGCCCGGTAGCCCCTCTTCCCTCCCTATGTGTTAGTACTAATGTGGCACTACCAAAAAATCGCCTAAGCTAAGTTGATGTTACGTAGGTACTCGGTTCTACTATTTAACCTAGCGCGGCACTGGTGGGATCGCAGTTAGGAAGGTATAGCCACTAGCCAGACTATTACAGGTCGATTTCAAGCCTGATATCGTTCCTAGAGATGAAAACCGAGAGTAGTTCCATGGTTGGCTGTATGTATGCCACTTTCGTAGTAGCTGTCATATAGAGGATCACACATTAGTACTAAATACATGTACATGACACATGTACATGACACATTAAATTCTAAATACGTGAGATAAAAACAAGGAATAATAAGTAGAGACAAGAACGAGAGAAGGGAGAGAGAGAGATTGGATATGAAGCAAAAAAGAAAACGAAATCATAAGGTGACTCGAAGTGGCAAGGAAGAAAGAAATTAGTTAAAAAACCATGTGCAACGTTATATTCATCATGTTTTTTCCGTTGGCATCAAACATCTGGATGGGAATGGAATAATGCCGAGAGGCAAGCGATTATTGATGCAGCAAATCGCTATGCAGAAGGGATCGTATTCGTCAACTCAATGCGTCATGAAGCGGGCACATCACTGAGGAAAGAGAAAAGACGGTCTGGAGAGGAAAAGGGAAAATTAATATGTCCAGGAAGGAATTTCGTCTGTTGCTCCAGTGGTTCATTAGGGCAAATGCGTGCAAATAGGGTCAGCCAAATCAGACCTGTCTTCGGAATCTAACCCAGAGACAGGTATAGTGACTAAAGATGGCCATCGATATGAGCACTCATAATCTCAGTCGAGCCGCCCCGCGATAGAAAAGAAAGGCATTAAGTAAAACAGTCCAAATGAATGGGAGCAGGAATAAGAAAGAAGGTTGAAGACGGGTGAAAGAAGAAATATTGGAGTAGAGATAGGCCGGTAGAGGAGTATGATCAAGTTGTGGCTTTCTTTCGTTTGTAGGGTGTACGTTATTCATTTTGATTCTGCAATTCGGCAGGTAGGAGGGCGAATCAATGCTATCTATCGCTAGTAATCGATGGTGCTCATTCATCGTGTCGCATCGAAATAGGGAAAACAAGGGTGCCGTTATTTCTAATGAAAGGACGTCCGTGATTCTGTTCGATTTTCGGCGGTTGTGGTTAAAGGAATTTGAATATCTGGCGTGGGAGGTTCGTTTGGGTACCGGGGAGAAGGATGAACTAAGCTCCGTCGGCTGCTGTCTGTAAAGGGAAGTCTGTCAGGAGGTAGAGGTTCATAAGATCTGTCTCCAGGCTCTATGCGTGGTATGGTTTCTCTATGGCCAAGTTGCAACGCCTGTGGAGAAGGAAGTGTCTGTCTGATTTCTTGCGGGCGAGGTAGTTCCCGTAATGTTTGGCCAATCTCACGATTGGACATACTGATCCGATCTTCGTCGCTAGTACCAGGCATTGGCATCGTTCTCAGTGGCGGAGGCGCATAGCGGAATCCTGGCTGTGGGACATTTGGAGGTCGACTGCTGGATTGAGTGGTATAGACAGGGCCACCTGCTTCAACTCCTGAAGGGCTGGTAGGCGTAGACGGGATTTTCACTTTATGAGACCCGATTCGTCGCAAGGGCGGATATGTCTCACCGCGTGCTTCAGCAGCTGCTCTGCGTCGCTCTGATTCGGCTTTGCTTGGTCGGCCTCGTTTTCGTGGGGGTTCACCTGGGGCTGCGACGCTCCCCGTGCCTGGAGAAAGTATTGTCGATGTGCCACTCTCGCTGCTGTAAGACGCAGGGCCGGTGGTAGGGCGGGGCTGAATTGCGCGCGGCGCGAGAATGGGTTTGTCTGTCGGATATAGAGGCCTCTTCCTAACACTACTACTTGGCTCCATAGGCGTTATTTGCGGTACTAGAGTAGTATGGCGCGGTGGAGGAAGTTGCCCAAACACTGGGTTGACTTGAGGTGGCAATCCATGACACATATCTTGAAATGCTGATTGACAAGAATTGAGCGAGCGACCTAAATAAGGTTGGTTTAGCTGATGACTCCAACAATGAAAGGTAGGAACTGGATAGACCCTGCGCAGTAACCAAAGGGAGGTCGATCTGTACCTGCAGGAAGTGGGATATCGGCCCAGCTCGGGTGAATATTCATATCCTTGATGACCTTGACGAGTGTGCGAGATGAGACTCCTGCCTTCTTCATGATTTCGGTAAGCAGGGCGTACTGGACACCCAGTCAGCTTGTATCACTCGGCTGGGAAAACGCGCCTTGATCATCTTAAAACACCACGACCCAGGCCGGCTTTAGAATTGGTTGCATACCTTCTCGTCCTCAGTCCATGGGGTTTCCCGTGAATTCGACATATTCAGCGGACCATGGAAGCACAAAGCACTTGGCGTCGCTGCTCAACAGAAGGGCAGGCTAATATAACAGACGAACAGACCAAGGGAGCCAGGACGAAAATGCGCCTCAATATCCAGTTTGACAGCAGATATGGGAAAGTGACGCGTCGCGTGGCCGAGACAGTTGGACGAACCGCAGATACAAGGAAGGATGAAAGTTGAAACGGCAGTGGAGCTGAAGTAGAGCTAAAAGAGCAGGCAAGGAAAAAGGGAAACAAGAAGAGAATAATAACAAGAAAAAGAACAATAACCACAGAGCCTCCCAAACGGAACGATGCGTCTACACCGTGGACCAGTATATCAACACGTGGTAGCTCAAAAAGGAATCGGAAAGTGGGCTGGCAGCGCAACAAATGAAGACAGGCCCGAGCGATAGAAGTCAGTACAAAGTGTGAACAGTGATGAAGAGGGGAAAGGGGCAATTATTATGCAATCGACAGTATACATTGAAGGCTAGGGCGGGGGTCAACGAAAGAAGCGGGACTCGTAAAGGGTCGTGTAGTTAAGAGACTTGCGATGCTCTGAAAGAAAGGACGGACAACTATGAAGATGGGAAGTTCAAACGAGCAGAACCGAATGGGTCAAGTTGCAGTTACTCCTATGCTTTAGATCAAGGGTACAGAGAATAGATCAGAAACAACAATAGGAAAACAACGTGAGTGGATCGTGACCCTGGCCTCGAAAGGGACCCGGGAAGCTGTAGTTGCAGGAGATCGAATCGACGTCAAGATTAAGCACTTTCAATGATGCACATTGCCACCAAACAGACGGAAGAATCAAATGGGAAAGGCAAAGAAGGAATGAGACGGAGGGGGGAAAGGGAAGGGAAGGGGCACGAAGAACGAGAGACGAAAGAGAGACGAGTGACACTCTATCTTTGCTCCAGGAACTTTTTCTCTTAGCCAAACGGACTTTCAATTCGGGATTGCGCAGGCCAGTACCAGGACGGGAACTGCAGGCATGTGTCCGAAGGACCAGAGGAAAGCTGCAGGGACTCGTCGACTGTTTCTCGTTCGCCTCTGCGTTCTCCAGAGTCGCGGGTGAAGGAGCCACGGGGAAGACAAGACAAGACAAGACTGCTCAGAGAAGAATAAACAGGAAGAAATAACAAAAGAAAAAGAAAATAGTCTCCGGAACCAACCAGACTAGGGTGGATCAGGCCGTGTTCAACCTAGAAGAGAATAGTGTTTCAAAAGCGATGGTTTCAGATGATTCCAAGCGCCCACACGCGTTCTGCAACGAGGATGGAAAGGTCCCGGGAGAAAAGCAAACAGCCTGCTCCTACAGAGAAAAGGGGCACGAGGGAACTCTGGACATTCCGAACAAGGATCCGAAAGACTAAGAGGGGCGCGAATAAGTAGGGGAAGGGAAAAAAAAAAAAGGCTAACAATGCACGAAGCTGGAAAGCTGGACGGGGTAGCAGAGCAGGGGGCAGAACAACAGGCTGCGGCTACTGTTGTACTCCCTGACTACGGAGTCAGAACGGGTTAGGGAAAAAATAAAATAAAATAAAAAAGAAAGAAAATTTATACAGAAGCTAAACGCGGGAAAGTTCAAAAAGAATGAATCAAACATAATAATGCAACAACAATTGGATAAAAAAAGGAAAGAAATATTGCACCATCAACAGAACAAGACTGGACTGGGAGAGCAGGGAAGAAGCAGGCTTGTCGCCTGGCTGGATGTTGCCTTTCGGGGTGTCACAAGAGTGTCAGTCCCTCACGCAGGAAGCAGCGCGTCCCGAATGTATACCTTGGGACGAAAGGCGATTGATTGGTGATAGGCGGACATTGACGCCCCAGGACGTTGGGTCATTGGAAGGGAGAGTACGGAGGAGTGCACCAAAAGTTTCCAAGGAGCTAGTAACTACGCTAGTGAGAGGATGTAAAAGGATGTATCATCGGAACTATTGTCTAGTAAATTACTATAGCAACCAGTTATTCTCACCATTT